>JAPYZR010000554.1:0-36954 GCA_030522945.1 Trichopria nigra | reverse complement strand
ACTGCCTTAAGTAAATCGCAATCATTGGTGGACAACCCAAAACATCAATATTCTTTAGATTCAAATTCTTAACTGCCAATATTCTTCCTTCGTCGTTATCTATCCACATTTCTACTCTCTCTCTCTCTCTTCCTACCTATGCTATCTCTCTTCTCTTATTTAACATAAATATATAAATTACAACCCGCTAAATTAGCCCGATAAACACTAATACTATTTACATCATTACAACGTATTGCATATTACATGAATTATTAAGATGATAAAGAGCTTATACTTGTTCATTTATGATTATCTAGTATGTATAATATTTCCATTGTTAGCCTATTTTTAATTTCCACTTCTTATATTCATTCAAACAAAAGTATACGTAACATAAGTCATTAAGTAAAGACTAACATTTTGCATAAATAATATGTACTTATGCCAAGAAATACACCTTAAATTCACCAAAATATTATGATTTTTATAGCACAGTATCAAATACATTAACCCAAGCAAAAAATACTTTCAGACATAATAGAGAGGCAATCTATCTCTACACATTTATATACTGTAATTTTTTTTCGCACACCAAGACGTCTTCATTGCGTGTACTTTACTTTTGGACAATTTCCTCACTTATCTTCGGTCTTCACATCAGAATTTTCGCGCTTAAGACCGTACTTACCTCGACTTGATTATATTTGATTTATCGCGGCATATAGAAGCTTCTGCGCAGGGTCCTGACGATCGAATCTTAAGTTCTGATGCTGAGGAAGGCTACTGGACAAAGAAGTGGGAGCTGACGTGCTAATTATGCGGAGCAAGTGCCATGCCCTCCACCGGAATAGGCGATCGCCTCCAGAGCAGCAAGTGAGAGATACTTCTGAGTTTGGCTACGAGGCGACGCCACCGCGTCGTTTCGCTTCTATATATATTGGCAATTCTCGTTCAACTTGGACGGCTTCCCAATTGCAGGAGTAATATATACGACGCGGTATGGCAGCCAGATGAGGCATGGCCGTACATTCGTTAAGTTAACGCGCGATTTTATTACGAGTAAATTTTTAATTGTATCTTTAATGACACGGCCGCGGGTCCTTGATATGAAAACTGCGGTCCAACATCATTCAAGAGTTTTGCTCATCCATCGCTAATATTTTTTTTTTTTACTTTTCGGATCTCTCTCTCTCTCTCTCTCGCGCGCGCGCGCTCTCTCTCTCCCTATAGCGCGTTTCGCGCGTGCGGAAACTGTAAATTAAATTCCGAAATTCGAGCCCGTAGTTGAAGAAGTAAGTGAAATTTTAAAAGGTTAATATGATCAAAGTTTATTCATTGATCATATGTAAATTAAGGCTACGCAGATATCGTATACGATATCTGCGGGAATGGGTACGTTAATGGGAAATATTCTTTTGATGCACATAGTTTGCCGACTGCAAATTTTAACGATCCAATATGAAAAAAATATCTTGCATCGTCGGGCAGAATTCATATTGATTTATTGAGTAAGTGCAATAAATTTCAAGAATGGAACATGACTGGAAGAATTTTGTTGAGGATTTCAAAAACTAAAATTGTTTTCTATTTTACAGAAGAATTTGAATCTTTATTTTTAATTTCATATGATTTGAATCAAATCATAGAATAATTAACTAATTAATTAGTGTAGTTTACTAAAAATCCACACTATGATTTTGCTACTTCAATATTTAGTCTTTCATAATTCATCACAATTAAATTCTTAGTCTTTTAAGAGCCGGAAGAAACGAAATCTGCAATGAAAACGGATCATTCAGATATTCACCCATTTCGTCATTTAGCCTCTTAAGAAAATCATTCGGAGAATGTTGTACATTAAGAGCATTAGTCTCCTACCGTAGGGTAGAAATGAAGATATGTTATCGTGAAAAAATTGTTGTAATTTTTTCGACAAGGGAAAGAAAATACGAAACATGCAAATTTAAACCATACATATGTGTGTGAAGGGTAAAAAATGTTCCCATTTTATTTGCATATTCTTTGTGATGGAAATTGACGCCAAAAATTAAATGATCGTTTAAAAGTAGCAGAGTAATGAAATAATCATTATTCATGCGATAATTAATCAACAAAATTATGTTTCTGTTCGTTGAATTAGTATAAAATATAAGGTACACTAGACGGTAAATGCTCCACTTTGTAACCAAGTATCAGCTACCAACTTGTTCTCTAACTTTGTATACACTATACACATGTAATATAGGGGGGAAAAGTTATAAACTAATATAGTTACAAATTCGAACACTTGACGTAAATAGTATTTCTCTACAAAAGATATTATCATCAGGCACGTTTACCTTATATTCGTATATTTAGAACCTGTAGATACTCACACGGGTAAAACTACTTGGGTAAGATAGCCAAATTTTTATTGGTTGGATATTTCTTAGTTGAAACAATCACTGACTTCATTGGTAGATCAAAATAAAAAATCCATGTAGTTACCCCTGTTAAAAATTTGAATGTACGGGAAATGTACGGGAGCGAAAGTACATTCCAAATGCAGTTTAAGTGTATCTAAGATGTATCATGATTGTAATTTGGACCAGTGTATACTTCCGCGTACACTTCAATTTTTACCAGGGACATCTACTATTTGTAATTAGTTGGAACTAAATTAGTGCAATAACTGTTTTAATATTAAATGGATGAAGTATTATCTTCATTACTGAAGGTTAGAGGATACAAATCCCTAACCCAAATGTTTAAAGATAATTGTATTAAATATAATTACTTAAGTTTAAACTTTAGTAAATAAATAGAACTATAATCCACATACGTTAATGAAGGGTGAAATGCATCGTTTTAGGATTCATAATATATCTGTACGAAACGTGCCTGTAGTACAATGTAAATTAAATTGTCGTTATACTAGGATTATAAAAAAATATCTTTAATTTCTATGAATGTTATATTTGGTCGAAGTAACGAAATAATTACTAAAAATGGCATATTCTTTCTCATCAAATGTCAAGATCTATTAAACTCGCATGAAATATGATATCCGATTAAATAAAATGAATCTTAATAAAATTTTCCTATGTTGTTATCGATTTTCTGCCTTTTATAAGCGTAAAGTTTTTTTATACTCTAAGAAAGACGAGATGAGAAGAAATATTCTTCTTTAATACAAGACTGTATCGATGGGATACGTATCGTATCGTCGTTTTTGCGATGTTTAAAAAATGATCGCCATTGAAAGCACTATGTCAAGGCGTAGTATGCCTACGGATTTATTCACGCCCAGTAGCTGAAGCCCTTATCATACCTGAGGTATGATTACCAACCTGCCACTGCATCGAGTAATGCATATATAAGGCCGGCCGTGCATATCTTAAAATGCCAGAAGGCACTTCATTATGAGCGTGGATGTTGGTACTTGAACGTCGCATAATAACAGTTTATGAGCAACATCGTACGTCGAGCTTTCACCGGCACATGTGAAAATGAAGAAAGTGTCAAGGGAGCATCGCATTTGACTATCGTGAGAAAATATCGGACATCGGGTTTTAAAACGATAACGTCATTTCATTTGTAAATTTGTTCTACAATATAGACATTTCCCACCTTCTAACAACATTAATTAACGTTGAAATTAACATTTGGTTACTTGTCATTTTTTTCTTTTTTTTTTTTTTTTTTTTTTTTTGTCATAAAAGTATTACAATTTTATGCTATACATATCAAAATAAGAGTTAAAAATTAAAGGGAAAAACGAATTTGGTAAGACTTTCTGTATCCATTTGTATATATGAGTCTTCTTATATTTCTATTCGAAATTGAAATGGTCATTAGAGTGTCAAAAATAACCAATGAACAAGATTGTCACTAACATGAAATTTTTAATATTCGCGTTATTTATAGTGTCAATCCCAGACAACATGCGATACATATAATGACTGTTATTGGTTATACAGTGTACAATGTGCGCATATATTTTTTAATTAAAAATTATTTGGTTTACAGCAATACGTTTAAAGTTTTCTTTCTAAAAAAATAATGTTTTTATTATTTATAAATACGTGATTTTTATCCTGTATGGATGTAATAGTTGTACATTTTCGGCATTGAAATTAATATCACGCGCTGGGTAAAAATGTTTTATTGTGGATGACATAAATTTGAGTGATCGGAGAGTGCAATAAACTCGATTTTGGAACGTAATACTGCGAGGATGTCAGTACACGTCAATCTGGCGGCTATGCTTAAATCCGATTGTCCACATATATAAATATAAGCATTGGCGAAATATATTTTGAAATTTTTAACTGGCTAACCATGTGTAATGAATAATTTTTTCGACAAGATATTATCATAGGACCTGTAGACTAGAAATTACGTTACCGAATCAGTCCGAATATAATAAACGAATTCTAATAAATTTTCAAACAGATTCTTTAATATAAATATAGAATATTCACTGGAGTCACTGTCAGTGCAAAAATACAAAGAAATCGTTCCGAACACGACATCGTCGCCAGCGATTATACAAATACGAACTTTTTTTTCTTCGACGAAAACGACAACCACGCACGATACTAACGAATAGCCTCCCTCATGGAACTGAGTTCTTTACGCGGTTCGAGAACGTCATTCCATCGCCGACCGCGGTCGTCGCGGACTCCACCCATATATGTATAAGAATGAGAATTTTCAAAGCCAAATTTTCAAAACTGATTTTATCATGTATGCGAATAAACAATGAATTTTAAAATAAAATTTTTAAAGGTACTTTCTAATTAAAATACTTGACATTTTTGTCACTCATAAGATAGCTTGGAAGAGCAACGGGTTCGCAATGAAGATTTAGTGTTCTTAATTCATTAATTAGATCGATCGTTGCGCCGGAGGCAAAGAATTCCCGGAGCCAACATACCTTCTACATTCATCTTGTAGGTCGTCCATTATCTCGAGACCTGCGTTTGAAATGTGCCCTCGAGGTGCCCTTAAGAAATTTTTTGTTAATTCGTAATTGAATTTACTGAGCGAATCTATTAGCTTGTATCTACGCCATAGATTTCTGCTCTGTGGAAAGACAAGTCTGAATGTAGGCGTCCGATTCGATTCTCATTTATTAACACCGTTGCACCCCGTGCAGGCGCCATGTGCAGTGAATTGGAAGTAAGAACGTGGTAGTATCCCCGATCGTGAAGCTCGGACACGTACGGCTTCGGATATGCATATACATATATATATACGCATAACGTACAATCGGTGGACTTCAATTACTGTAGTAAGTTGAGTCGGGGATCGTGAATAGCCCCGGACGCTCGTCGAAGGTCTCATTGTCCTCATAATCAATCAATTTCTCTTTCTTCTCTTCATTTTCCAACCGGAGAATCTCTCTTTAAACAGGGAAATGAATTACGACGGCTTCGTTCATTTTTTTCCAATTTGATTTTCATTAACCCGATTGAGTGGAAATGTAAAAGGGAATTTTAATGTACTTCATTATCGCGTAATTATCTCATTGACTTTTCAATGAGTTGGTACAGTCCAACACGAAAGATAATAGATTCTACGTTTTTAAAATTTCCTTTTCCTCGTTAAAAAATCGATGCATCGATTGGCAGGGAGTAAATGAACGTGCTGGGAATTCAATAGCGTTAACATGAAACATCGACATGTCAAATGGAAATTCTGCAAATAGTTTTTATTGAATAAAGAAGACATATATATATATATATATATATATCATATAGATTATTAAAAATAAGTATTTTAATTTTATATTTGGAGTTATGAGACGAAATTTGAATATTTGATCTCGTGAAAAATTATTAAATGCAAGATTTACTGCTGCATAGATAAGTAGACATGTGCCTACACCAAAAATAAGAGTATTCCGAAAAGAGAAAAATTATTAACTTTGACAAGAGTTATTTGGATAAAATTAAGAAGACAAAAAAATATCATACCAAACATTTTACAATATGTACAAGTATACGTTTCATGCTGTATTATTCATACTGTGAATTTCGCATAATTACAATTAAAACCACGTGAAACTTATAAATACATTATACATAGTTTTCTAATTTTATCTTATATTTGTATGTCATTCTGTAAAGAACATTACTGAATACATGTGGTGATTTTATTGTGGTTCAGTAAGAAAAGCAAAGGAAGAAACGAAACCGACAAATCAGGCATTAAACGTCGTTGAAACCTCTCGTGGAAGTTATAATATTCGTTGAAATTACAGTATTTCAAAGAGAGCCTGTGCATTGTCACTTAACGAGGCGCCCACCCTCCGGCAAATTGTCAGTGCAAGGCACGCCGATCGAGCGCGTTAGCCTGCGTGATACGTTTAGGCCGTGCAGCAATGGTACCAGCATTTGCGTGGGCATCAGAATCGTTGCTCTTGCGATTGTTATAATTGTCCGGCAACGATGCTTTACGGCTGCGACATGATGCGGATGATTTGTTCGATGTGACGTCGATTTCGTACTTTGTAACGAGCCTTACAAAATGCAGGGTATCCTCGATCATACGCTATTTGCATACACCATTGTGCACCAGAAAACGGTATGTGTGGCGTTCTGGTATAAAGATGACTTTCCGGAAAAGAAACATATTTATTGCATCCAGGTATTTTGTTATCGTTAGCATTTTCATGCATTCGTAATGTGTCATAATTATTTATTTATTAATGTTATTATTTATTAATGTTATGAATACGTCATCAATGTCAAAAAAAAAAAAAAAAAAAAAAAAAAAAAACATTCGAGAGAACTTTAACAAAATTAGGATTTATAATATTGATAATGATTGATTTGTTTTGAAATTCTTTCAATTTCAGATTTTTACTTCTAGCGATAACATCATTTAACATGTACAAATATATATATATATATATATAAACACCATATGATGATATTTTCTTTAGCACTAATAATATTGAAAAAGTAACAACCTAATGGTAGTTTTGAATTGATTCACTACTTCAATATTCGCAATGCATCGACTTATTGTCGGACTTCGTGATTGGTCAAGGGGTTGAACGTGTTATTCTTCTATAGTCGAACCACTTCCTTATATCAACGACGGAAAGTTCGGCAGCATTGACGACAGGATTGGAGGTGGTGGCGGCGGCTACGTTACTCAAATCTTGGTTCTCTGGCTGATGGCCATATTCTGAGCAGGGACTTGCGGGGTATACGGCGCGCGACTACAAGGGGTTTCGGGGTTAACTTATAATAACAGAAGTTGCCGTGGAGTTCGGTGACTGGTCAGCGCCGGGGAAGCTCGGACAGCTTGGACAAGGATGAGGGATGGGTCGTCGCCAAGTGTCTTAGCAACGAACAGGAACTCCACGAAGCTGCTACACGTCGCGAAAGGCCAGCTCTCACGTGACCACGAAGCAAACTAACCGTGCTTAGGCGAATGCTCGCTGTGCAGCTTGCTGTGCATCTCGTCGAACTTGGATTTGTTGTTGAAAATCCAGGGAACTCTCATGCTACCTCCCTCGCAGCTCCGTTCTCCTTCGGCTTTCCGCATGACAATTTCGCTCCAGTTTGCCGTTTATAATCTGATTACTACCTCACTGGTAAAATGACTTGCGTCATTTTGAGCCAATATAGTATACTAATTTTCGATCATAATAATGTTATGTCGATAAAAGACTTCAACATCAACATTTGAGCAATGTTACGATTTTTTAAGTATTTTTTTTCTAATAATGGTGAATTCTTTAAATGTTAAATTGGATTACAAATGTAAGCGAATATTCTAGATAATGAGACATGAATATTATTTGATAAAATTCCATTAAATCAAATATAAAGCCCTTCACTAAAAAGAAAACAATAAAAATTTAAGATTAGAATGAGAAAGAGAGTGCATACATATTCTCCAATGGAAAACGACGATGGGCGGCATGCGTGCAAAGAGCGAAAGGGGCAGCGGTGGTGTGGGGAGCGGAGAACAACTTTACGAGTGCGGAAAGTTGGTTTGGGGGATATAAAGCAACCGCGTCCCATATAACTTACAATCAACCCGGGCTTGTCGGCAGCCTTGCTGCCTCGTCTCAGGTCGCTACTACCGAGCATTCAAACCTTCTATATGAGTGTATTAGATTTCGATTTAGCTACACTTTAAATTCCTGCTTACGAGAAGCTATCATTACTATATCCTCCAAATCTTGAGTCACGTCAAGACTACAGTAACGTTTGAGTGCTTTAAGCTGAAAGGGCCAATATCCTATGTAAATGGAACAAAAAATGATCGTCTTGAATGTGTCGTACTATTCATATAACATTTTTCATAACGAATTAATTAACATAATTGCTAATAAGCAGATATAGCTCCATAATGCAAAAGTAACTAAGAAGTATAAAGAATTGACAATGAATCGAGGATCTGTATCCTAACAGCACCGAACCTTATGGCAACCTAGAGAAGCGTCTATAAATAATTAGTTTCAAGAATTAAGTAAAAACAGTTAAGTAAAAACAAATATAAAAACTGCGCAGTCAGCGTCTCTCAAAACGTGACATCTCATATAAACTTGATTTCAAAACCCAAAGAATTCCAATTGAAAAAATTGTTTTTTATGAGAGACAATATTGAAAATAAAATCGATAACTTAATTAAAACCAGTATCGGTATCCTTGGGAAACCACGGTTAATCAATTCACGGGTCGGCATTGCACCCGGTGTACGCATGTCGCTATCTCAAATTTAAAAAAAAACGTTTCGTCGGCGATTTCATTAACTTATCTGACTCCTGAAAAGAGAACGCATGCGTGACTCGAGGAAGTAAAGCTCCGCCAATAACAGTTCGACTGATCGTTTATTATCGGGAGGAAATCGGTTAGTTTTATGTGTTGCGTCGTTTTACACATCCGTCGTTGTAGCCCGACGACTCATTATCGAGTCTACCTGGTTTAGTGGGAATTTTTATAATGATGGGTAATGTTCGAGCTACGATTTTAGCATTTTGCCAACACATCCCTTCAGCCGAACGCTTTCGTTCGATGTAAAGTCACATTATCCATTCGACGACTTAAGATACGCAAATCGACGTTTTGCAAACTTTTTTATCCTATTTACTCATTCGCTTCTACCTGACTGTCTTTCGTTATCATTCGAGCACTGTTAAGTTAATTTTTCAAGGGAATAGGTTCATTACACTATGAAAGATGCGACGCAATCAAGAAACTCACGACAGTTTTAACGATATATTTAATTAATGAATACTATTTATTAGAATCCTGGTAACTCTACATAATGTTGTTCTTCTACATTTACAAGAATGTGTTTCAAATAATGTATATTAACGAAAGAAGTATGTCAAATAATCGCAGTTATTTCGTTTTAGGCTTTTAGAAAGAGTTGACTATCTATCGCGTACTTACATGTTCCTGAATTGAAATGAAAGGTATTATTACGAGATTTTTAATACCGGAGATAAAAGAATTTGTTGTCCAGAATTTTCGTCCAACTTGAACCATCCGAACTTCAGGCACATGTATACTTACATTATATTATTAAAAATTATGCAGATCAATGATTTGTAATGAATGGCATTTTATTAACACAGTTTTGTAAACAAAATTATAAGACAATTATAAATTACGTGTTGGATGACGAGTTTAGATTTTTCATAATTGATGCTGGTTTTTATGACATAATTTTGTCATTCCCACTCGTGAGAATCACTCCAAACAAACCTCTTAAAATCAGTATCAACAATAAGTGTCATATGACGGTAAACTCGTAAAGGTATAAACTCATAACCTACTGGTATTACCAACGATTGAGTCATAGATGGTGACGTGCTCTGAAGACACTCGCTACAATGATATTAGAGTCCAACAAAATTGGGTATCACTTTCAGTCGTTTATTTTACTTTTCAATTTATCCAGTCAGTATATAATAAAATAACATTTCAGCAACCTTAAATCTTGAAAGAAAAAGTTACCATGTTTTATTATATAATTGTATTCTAAAAAGAGAAATTGAAAGATACACTTTTAGTATTTATCAAGTCAGTGCAATATACGCTGTTGACGTCAGTTTTTCAAAGTTACTTTTTAAACACCCTATAGTATAGAAGAAACGCTACCTAGCGTCGTAGTTACTTCCTACTAGGGTAACGCTAAAAATAAAACATAATTTATTTATTTGCAAATCACATACTAATATTCATGTTCATTTTCGTTATTGGAATCTATAAAATATTTTAACGCCAATAAAGAATGTTGACATGTACGTTTTGTATGTTAAAATCGAATTTGGTCACGTAAATGAAAAATCGGCACTTCGTTGCTCGTTAATTCGGCTTTTTATCATTAATCTCAATAGACGATTTCATTAAACGGTTTAAGGGGCGGGTTGTACGTCATTTGGTAAAACAGCTTACTGTAACAAAACTACAACGGAACTACGCGAAAAAGTGAAGCGGTGCGACGAGAGGCAGAGATACGACTCACGCGGGACAATAGATATTCGAGGGACAGTACAATGGACATTGTAAATCAGGGCATTTTAAAAATCTGACAGGATATACGTTGACTCGGCCTCGTATATCGCGTCACGCACCGGCCGGTGGTGCGGTGTGCTGCTGCCCATTAAATACAGCATTATGCTGTACTCCGACGTACGGCCAACTTCAAGCACGTAATGGTAATTGCCGGAATGTATTCCCAACGCCATTTTCGGTAACTTGCCATTCGGCGCGCACATGCTTCTCCTCGGCTGATCTCACTTCCCTCCTTCTTTTTGCCCGTCTCGTTAGACCGAAATAACAAATATTCGTGCGTAATATCCCGAGATTTGTTTCGATACACTTTGTAATTTAGGACTCGTTGCCTTGATGTAGATGAAACTCGATTCTCGTTTTATTCGGTACGTTAATTTGCACATGATTGGTGGCATTCGGAATTACATTCGCCATGATACTATAAAAAGAGGTGTCAGAAAATGTTTTAATAAATGAACATCTTTTTGGAAGATTATTAAAATTAAAAAAAATTAATAAATTATAGTCGGAACTATTTTGAACTACCTACAAAATAATTCATTTTTGATTTCATAATTTGTAAGTATATGCGATTCAATTTCCTTCGTCATTGATAAAATAAACTTTATGAAAGCGTTATGGTACAAACTGCGATAACGATCGCATAAAGTTATTATTAAAAAAAAGGTTTATAAATATAAATATTCAAGACTTGCATACAAGATAGTACTGTTTCGTCAATTAAGACTTAGCTTAAAGAACGAGACGGATATACAGCGGGAGACGCGCCAGGAGGAATTTTCTCGGTAGCTAGTTGCTCCAGGCTCTAAAATACATTTATTCGTGCTCATTCTCACAAATATGTGTTTGGCGAGAATCTTAAAAATCACAATTAGCCACTCTTATACGACTGGCTCGAGCGAATGATTCAGCCTGCAATTATTCACAGTAATAAAATCGCGGTGCACTGTCTAGCCGATAAATAGTATACAGCAAGAACCACACATGGAACGAGAAGGAACGAAGAACATGGTGGAGGTCATATGTAGTGACGACGTACGAGCTATATCCTACGTTCCAGAATGGGCTCTAACTGCTGAAGAACACGCGACAAGCTCGTCGTAATTCCTAATAATACAAATATGAAAACGAGGTGTATTATCGCACGACTATGCACGATAGGTACTTGGTATAATTTTGCCATTTTACATTTTTGTCTTCTATATCTTTCATTTAATTGCATTATTTTATCCATTATAACAAGGATTCAACATAGCTAGAGATTGCTAACAGAAAATATCTGAATGCCTTTATGTAAAATAACTTATAATGTTCAGTAACATTTTACAATTGATAACTGACAACTGTTTAAAATGGATTTCCATTGATTCCAAGTCTCCTCGTCGAAGTTAATAATAAAAAGATACATCGTTGCTGATTCGAATCATTGAGTGATGCGCGATAATAAGTCAGATTATCATTAATTGCGCACATATACAACTGCGCGAGTGTCGCAATTTCTCCAGCGGGACTGTAATAATTTGCGGGTGCAGAGGAACATGCGGGAAAGGAGGTAGCGAGGGGGGGGGGGGGGGGGGGGGCGGGGGGGGGGGGGGGGAATTCTATGTATCTGCGATGAATATTGGCTATGCTACAAACCCGTTTATTGGAACAGTTGATCCAAACAGGATACGCCTATACTAATTCCAGCCGCATGTGGACGTTGTAAATCTATCCGTCGACGGTCGAGCTAAAGTAGCCCGAATGCGTGCACATACATGCACACTTGCGTATCACGATCATAAGCGCAGTAATTGACGACCAGCTAATGTATCGATTACTTACACCGATTGCGATCGCCGTTTAATACAAAATTATGGCGCTATCGCGAGTAATGCGAGTGTGTCACGTAGAAAGTTACCTCGTGAATACCACGCATTTTAAAGTTTAGCAATAAATTTTTCTCTTCGCAATATACATAATTGACTTCAGCGTAGCGCGCTCTCGTATGTGTAATTAAAAGTAAAATGCTGCATGCGAAATGACTGTGGTGTTTCTTTACCTATACCAATGATTATGTTTGAATATATTTCAAATGTAAATGTAACAATTTCGCATAAAATACCCTTCGATGTCATCGCGATTTGTTGGAAACTGGCTGGATTTTTAGGTAGATTCCTTATTCAAGAAAACAATAAATAACCTAACTGAAATTTTTCATAACTGCAAATTCTATTCTCCTACTGAATTAGGACATGTTAGTAAATGCTGATATCATTATGATGATATATATCTATTATTTTATATATTTTTATATACAATAGGTAAATTTTAGTAATATTGTTTATAGAAGCACATATTTTAACAAGTTAATATTATCTTTTATTATTCAACCTTTTAAGATTCAGATTGAATTTATATCTAGATATAATTTCATTTCGAAGTATCGTCCTCGGCTTATATGAGATACAGATCTACTGGTGTATACCAATTGCATTCTGATTTTTCATTCATAAGCTAGTCCCCTTATTCATATTATTTCGACACAAGATAGACCTTCATGTTCTCCAATTACTATAATATACTACTACCGAATTGGTTGCATCATACACCAGTTCGAATTGAAAAATCAAGGCGCTTCTTACAGGACTCGAGGAGCCTCTTGCATATTCAGGGCCATATTATCGTGCATTCAATCCCTGTGATTACTCTAATTGCCATTCAATTATTTATATAATCGTTGTTATATTTATTTACAATAACTTAACAATAATCCGTATTAAGTGACTCCATAATACCGAAGCATTTCAATACATCTATAAATTAGTTTTCACATGAATTAACGGAAATAATTTTTATGAAATTATCAAACGAACAAACAATAAAATTACAAGTATACCAATAGTTATAAAAAAAAATATCATTTATGTTAAACAGTATTATAAAAATCATCTTCAATTACCAACAAAAAAAGTATCTTCAATTATATATAAAAACTGCTATTCATTGAAATTGGATAAAAATGACATCTACAGGACTATTAAAAAAATATTGATTTTTTTTTTTACTAGTTCAGTGGTATGCTTGATATTTTGAAGCTTATTTTTTCAGGAGTACTTTTAATATTTAAATTTGTTTTGAACAATGTGGTTGGTATAATTTTTTCATGATATTTTGACGGCGAAATACAGTCGTGTTTTTATCTTTAGTTTTCTATTTAATCTTTTATATTTAATACAGTGAAACTGTCAATTAATTGACGAACTAAATAAATTTTTCTTAAAAATGCGTAATTTAAAATTTTTCATCGCTTACGATGGCGGAATGCGCACATATGCACAGATGTAGAAAACTTCAGATTTAACTTTTCCAAACTTCCCGCACAAGGAAATGACAATATTTATTTTTATTTATTTAAGAAAATCAAATGAGCATAAAGCCTTTTACATAAAATACACAATATTAACCGTCTCAAACCAATAAGTAACATGTGATGTCGCGAAAAACATCATTACGAATCTGAAATTTAAATCGACCGATTGATTGGAAACTTCTTAACGAAATTATTCCACGTTCGACACAACCGAAAAATTACAAACATAATTAGTGGTATGAGACATTTCTTTTAGAATTCGAGTGATGCGGAAAATATAACTGACAGAATGATAGGAGAACCAGGACATTGTTCATCCTTTTCATACATTTTTTATAATTTTCAAAACCATTTAGATGATTATAACTCATTGAGATTTTTGATTTTACATACAAATAACGGAGAAACGTATGCTGAACGAAGTAAAGCTGATTGAACGTGGTCTGAATAATAAACGGAGACCATAGCGCATAAGCATAAGTAAGAATCGGGACAACTATAACGATTTGTACAAATATATTAAGGTAACTGCTGGTTCCAAAAATTCGAAAATTACCTTTTTAATAGAGCCAATCGGAATGATCTAATTATAATATTTTTTATATAATCAGAAAAATAAAGGGAATTATTAAAAAAGTTACTTAAATCTGTAGTTGTCTCGATTATCAGCATTGGAATGTCGTTAAGTAAGAAATTTTATCGAAGAACTACACCTATAGAAGGACATAACATGAATATTTTTTTTTTTACAAAAACTTGTAATTTAGAAGCATGTAGAGGGCATTTAATATGTAAGAAATGCTTGATATCATCTGCATAAATTATGCATTTGGTTGATCGAAGGCAGTCTGATAAGTCGTTTATAAACAGTAAAAGTAGTGCAGGGTGGACCTTGGGGAAACCCGATGTTATCAATGCAGGTTTCGATATAACACCATGAATATTTAGGGAGTAAGTACGGTCAGACAATTATGACTGAAGCTAGGGAAAAAGGGTACCAAGGATGCTAATCGTTCGTTCCAATGCATATTACCAGGTAATCCAGTCTTGATCCTTGAATTGTTTACGTATTTTCAAATATATCTTATATTTTTAAAAATACCAGATTCAATATCCGAAATATGTGATTTATATGCTGAATATGGGATAATTGTATTCATTTAACATGCAGGTATTTAAAACTAATATAATCACAAAATACTGACGAGAACATTTCCATTTAATGTGCGTTCATTTTTTTTCGCGAATCAACCTATATATGTATATGGTGGATATAAGTATGCCGTTTAAAGCATCAAATGAGGTAGGATAATTCCAAAATGACATACTATTCAGGTATATTCAAATGTGATTTCGGCAGAGATTGCTTCGTTGAATTAGTATTGCGTACATTAGACATGCTCATTGTTAGGGCAGATAAATTATCAGAATAAAGCAAGAGGACGTCTGGTTTCTTCTTCGAAGATAAAACCGGATTATCTACAATTTTAATACAGTCTCCAGTACATATAGCAGACTTTTAGTAGTCTAACGGGCTTGGGTCCGAGAATATTCTGTAAGGCCATTCTGTAAGGGCGAAGATGTTTGGAGGTAGGCGAACGCATATCTGTTTCCTGATGGTAATTCACCAGATCGTCATATTTATGTGTCTTCCTTTTGAATGGTACACTCATATCAAATTATCAACGCGTTAAACCGTACATATTGTAAATAAACACAATGGCACACAACGCAGAATTTGTCACTATATTCGTTTAAAACTCACAAAGATGAATACAACACTCTAACAGATGTTAACAAAGCGATTAAATAAACATATATTTCTTTTTCATTCAAAAAATAATAGACAATTAGTTGAAATAACTATCATCGCACAGAGTTAGTAATTTAAGTAAGACAGATAACGGTGATTGTCAAGAAGAAATTAAATAATGTGAAATTACAGGTTCCATAAGCCCAGTCGATTGAATGAAAAACTATCGATGTAATAATATAATCATATAATGACAAATAAATAGTATACCAACGATAGTAAATAAATATTAAAGTAAATTAATACTGAAAAGGGCTGCATATGTTATCTTCTATATTTACTTGTCAAAGAAGGATATGAAGGATTGAAATTATAAATACATGAAGGAAATGTTTTTTATTATTAATGTTAAACTCGCTTAGATGTCTTTCAAAATACTCGGTTCAAACGGGTAAAACTGTTTATAAATAAGATAAATTATTAATTGCTATCGAGAAAGATTTTCAGTCGTCTTTCGTTTAGTGCTCTGCTTTTCTCGACGGCAACTTCTCGTTACTTATATATCTATTAGTCGAATAATTTTTTTTCTGTTTTAATGTGATAATATATACACTTCTCATCACTTGTAATTAACAATAAATAATTATAAATTATTGTAATAACCTGCGCAAATTTTTAAATGAAGAAAATGTCACCAATATTAAACTATATAATATCAATAAGAAATTGTCCTCTAATAAATTGTTGAAATTGAATAAACTAAATATTCGTGGAATGATTTAATTAAGCCTAATTTGATTCAGGAATAAGAAATAAATATAAGAAAATAAATAGAAAACCAAGGTATGATTTCAGCAGAAAATTGAGATTCCCCGACTAGAAATCCGGATGTTAACAAGAGGTTACGTTTAGGGGCACTAAAATGTATTCGGCTGGAGAAGTGAAGCATGCATATTCTAGATATATTATAAATAATTACTCAATTATGTCTTTGGAAAGGCGATGAATAAAGATGCCCGGGCCGTCGGCAAGGAGAGGGTAACCGGGCTAATAAAAAAAAAAACTTGTGTTGAATATTCAAATGCAACAAACTAGGTGCAGGGTTGTAGCGATGGTGAAGAGTAGGGTCGGGGGTGCAGAGTGTGCACGGCGCGCTAGCACGGAAAGGGCGAGCGAGAGGGAAGCTTATTTCAAATGGAGATCCATATTACACCCTCTCTTTACCTGAGCGTACTTTTCGTACTGGTTTTGCCCGAGTTTCAGCGCTTTCGACCCGACTCTTGGTAACAAATCCATTTCCGCGAGGCGGTTCCTCAAATGCTTAAGTCATCGCTGTAAATTGTACATTCGAACATTTAACTTTCTTAAGAAACTTAATCTTTTGGTCTCGAAAAGTGGCTACTAACGAACCAATTAGACCTGCCCTCTCCGATTGACAGGAATTTTAACTGCAAACAATCGTAAAATCGTTTTAGTAATTTTAAAAAATATATCAATGGATTAGTCTTTTATTTAATGGATTGACCCAAGTACAAAATATGTAACCGCTTATTTAAAAAAAAAAAATAAAATAATTTTATGGTGCATATTGCAGTGAATTTACGATTGAAATCCATTACTAAAAAGAAGATGTCACGAGATATCTCGCATAATCAAAAGTATTGTTATGGAATAACTTTGAAATCGATTGGCCGTCTCGAATATGCTACGTGGTTATTCGACCGTAACTTCAAATATTGTCGTAGAGTCTGACAGGCGGATGTAACTTTGATTTTTTTGTTTTACTCATGGACCTAGAAGAACGATGGACTGCATTATTTTTACAAAATATTTCATATCATAATCAATAAATTATGCCCATTTTTACAGTTTGTGACGGGATCACGCTCTCTGAATCTAAATTAGTAGAATTTTTACTATTTTATTTAGTTGTTCAATGTTTTACTTATACGATGGTATAAAACTTAATCGTATGCAACAATTTTACTAATTGCAAAATAATAATAATAATTTACTACTACGAAGTCATAGGTCGTGAGTTCGATCCCGGCCGGGTATCGCAATGTTTCGAAATTGTTTACAAGCAGCAATCCGCAATGTGTAAGATGGACCATGTTGTTTGTTTGCATTTCGGAGCGTTGTTTATCGGGTAGGAATCGACTCATGACCGCTACCGTACTTGATGTGGGTTTCTGCAGTTTCCTACATACTCGACAAATGTGAGTATGGTTCCATCTAAAAAAGACAACCTGCAGCTCTCGTTACACCGACGTACTGGTGTGGGGCCAATTAGCCGCATTGAAGGGCAGAAAGGGCCGTAATATAAAAAAAAAAAATAATAATAATAATTTCTTCAAGAAAATTATCTCTACTTTTCATACAAAAGTTTTTTATAAAAAGATGACAACCATGCGAATGCATAAAAAATTAAATATTAATTCAGATATTTATTGATATATCCTTCTGCATTACACTGTCACTAAAAGGGGTTCCTAAAGTGGTACGCCGATAAATCATGAACTTACGCATAAAATCTTAAATGTATATTACTGAATCAATTTTGTAAAACTCTAACTCTGTACAATTAATTCTAAACACTACCATCGACACCCAAAAAAAATTAATTAAGAATTGACCGAAACATCATCTATTTCCGATCAATTCTCAATTAATTTCTTTGGTATTTTTAGGACATCTCATGTAGTGATTAGAATTACTTGTACAGAGCCCGAATTTTGAATAATCGATTATAATTTTGAAGTAATTTTGGTTTTTAGCGTAAAGTCCTGCTTCATCGACGTACCATTTTCGAACCTTACATCGAAAGATGTCAATGACGGGAAAAGAGCTTTTTTCAATATTTTCAAATATTGAGTCATGAATTTGTTATATTTATCTCTTACGAGAAATTTCTATAATGTTCAATATTAACCCTTTGAAGAGTTGGCGTACATACATATATATCCACCATGTTCCTATATGACTTTTTATGTTTTTCTCGCGATAAATAAACAATAATATCATCGTTTCTTACACATTATCATCCCGACGTATTAATAAACATAGATACATGTCTATTTTCTGCAATTTAAATAACAAGATCAAGAAATTAGAAAAATTTGTTAATATGAAGCCGCCATTTTGATAAACAGCAAAATAAAGGTGTTTTAAAGTATTTTTTCATTTACTTACAAAACTGACGAAAAAGTGTTTGAAAAAATAAATGTAAAGCATGACATTCTCTACAAAAAAGGGTGGTAAGCATTCTCCGTATTATACCAACGGTAATACTTGCACCTATAGGGGGTATCTGCGATATCGGAGATTCTGTCCCCCAGACCCCCCCCCCCCCTCCGTTTTTATACTAACCTAACGAATTTTTTAATATTTATAGTGGTGAAATCATGAATCGGTGCTGGTTGGTGGTTAGTTTATAGTGTAATAAAGGGAGGTTTACGTTCATGTATTTTCAAATTGACGAAACTCATTAATTATTATTTCTAAAGTTAATGCATGCAGATACTGGGCTGTCTGCGTCCTGGACGGCTCTGCTCCCCATCCCCCCTTTTTTATATCAACCTTACCTCCAGCCAAAAAGTATTGATGATAATCAAACCAACATGAAATTTGAGTTCCTGTTATTACGGCAACGAACATGAATCTACCGTATTACAGTAGGATGAACGGGAAACGTCGTGCCGATTATTCTCAGGTTCATCTTTCATTTAAGGGGTCACTAATACGAAGAAAATGTGTATAACCATTTAAATAAATGTAAAAAACTTTTAAAAATATCATTTTTTTCGATATTTTTTCAAAGTGGCGGCTGGAATATGTTCGTTCGACAAATTATATTGTCATATTCGTTATGAGCAGACAAAAATAAGTAAAAATCATTATGGGTAAAAAATGTTTGGAGTGCAGTTCTTCTATAATTTTGTCTTATTATTATTATACGACTTTATTGACCGACAAAGCAATACAAGCAAACAAATAATGAATAATGGTATTTCATTTAAAGTTTTCAATTACATTATTTCAAGTCATGAAATAGCCTAAAATTATTATATTTTGAACAACTTAAAAGCAGTATAAACATAATAATTTGATACTAACATAACGTTGGTAGAGGGTAATTTAAATAAATAAATAACAAGTTTACATTGCGATAACGCTTGTACATTGCACAAGTGACGGGTAAGTCAACCTTATTATCCAATGGGAAGCTGAGTGAACATAATTAATTTGCTGTATTGTATTTTTAATTCTACTCATGCCTTCTGATATAGTAAATATCTTCCTATATAGATTTCTTTTGTACTTTTCTTCCTTCTTAATGATCACGATTCAGTGTTTGTGACCTATAACCACATGGAACGTTAAAAGATTGTCTTTATGTAACATCTAAAAATTTGGTTTAAAACATTTCAAGAAGAAATTCATTCTAACATCTATAGAATATAAATAAAATGAACGACAATACTCGGATAATAAATTTCTTAAACAAACCGTGAAATATTAAATATGAACTGTTACTTTGTTCTCAAATGCAGAAACGTTGAGACATATAATACACGCGCTGTAAGTGATCTAATTCGTTTTCGGCCTAAAGTATTTTTTCTTTTTTCTTATCAGACTAGAATGTGTTTTTGTAGCAGTATGATTTAACAGAAGGTCAAACAATTTTATTGAGGCATAAATTTGTTGACCGGACACGATAACTCTAAAATATTACGGAAATGAAAAGCTTTTGCAGCTCGCGACACATACTCCGTGCGCGCTGCTTGCCTCCTTTTCCGCGCAAGATAATGCGGCGTGGAATTTACGAGGCGTTGTTGTATAAGTGAACCTTTCTCGCGAGCGCGAAAGATACAGTGGATTTAATGCGTGTTAGGCCACTTTTTGTCACCAGTTACGACGCGAAGGTATCCGTAATCTGTAAGCTCGACCTGTCCGGCCGTGTGTGGATTTTTCTGAAAAAGCTTTGCTTTGAATTTCTCTCTTATATTGTTTCAACCTTCCAGCAGTATAATTAATGAAGCTTTATATCCTTTATGTTATTTTTGTAAATTAGTAGTATTTAATAAGTAAGTATTGGTGAGACCGTTAGTTTTTCTTTTTAACAAGAAAATAAAACAAAATAAAACAATAAAAAACAAAAACCATAATAAAAACAAACTGACCATCTTACCAATACTCACTTATCATCATATTGAATTTGTATGGTCAAGAATTTGAAATTGCTTGACTATAATTAACATAATTGTTACAATTTTATATTTAAGGCAAAGAATAATGATAATATAATATATACGTTCTATAATTTTATTGTAAACATAATTCTTTAAAATTAACTTTTAAAGCAGTATATTATTATAATAAATAGATATGAATTAGTCAAATTCATATTCCATTTAGTTCCAAGCCTAAATAATACAAAAATCATGTAGGATATATCTATCAACTTTTTAATGGACTCCTCGTATTTTCAAAAAAGCATCAAACATCAAAAGGGTTCGTGCCTCAAGCAACCAATAAATAAGCATATATGCGCTTGTCGAGAAGTACGGCGAGCCTCGCTATTTTCGTAAGATGGTCTTTGGTCCTCATCTTCGTGCCATTTTCTGTCTGGTTGATTTTTCATAAGCAGAAATGGGCACTACCCTTCGCTGAACGTGATTGGCTTCTGATGGAATTACGAAGGGTAGACCAATGCGCTCCCGTTCAGTCGCCATCTTTACAGTATGTATAATACGCTCAAACCATTCTGATCGATTCTAGACAATAGTTTTAATCAATTCAGAATGCTGTATGTATCACAATAACTAAATTTCTAACTAAATTATGTCAGTAGTTAAACATAAGACTGTCTCCAGAAGAATATTAATCGTATAACTGACAAAATATATCTCCATTCTTCTGATCGTACTGGCTAAACTATAAATTTGACAATTTTATTTCACATTTGATCGTGGAATAAATTAGAAATATCTTCGTTTCATTTCTAAGCAAATACAACTTTGTTAACAGTGTGATAATGTTCTTATTCGTATAATATATTGTTATTTAATAACAATCTTTACGGCTGGTAATATTATTTACCCTATATATACATAAAATATAATGAAACATGAGTAATTGGACAGTATGTAATGAAATCAATTATCAGAATCGATAAGTACCGTTTGAATACGTTTCCTCGCTCCGTAACGCGATTTAGCAGAGTTCGACATGACCATACTCGAAAAATAAATTACTACGAATTGGCGAGTGCTGACATATAGTAGCTTTCGTAACAAGTATTTAGCAAGAGAATCCAGGGGTTGATTCGATCGGTCTACAACCCTCGAACGTACACCCCGATGTTGTATCAAGACGAAAATTGAAGATCGCTCAACTCGTGCCGGTCGGCGAGGTGCGCGATGGCTTCAGCGATCCCGAAACGATTGGGGTCGTGAAATTGAAAGACGCGAGCGGCATTCGTGCCAATTTCCTTTGCCACGATTTCATAATTTTATTGGCAATTTACGAGTCATTACGCATCGTGCGTTCGTCGCACGGGTTCCTGTAGACTTCCGTGTGTGCGGGGGCACGTTTTATTCGTACGTGCGCCCGAGTGACGACTGGGTGCGTTACTGGGTTTTAGGGTTATGGGCGAAAACGTAATCTCCGTACGAACGAATTTACGAGTGGCGTTACCACTGATTTGACGACTATTTCGCACGCAGACTGTCAACGAATATAGGGGCACACTACGTACGGCTAACTGATTAAACATGTCGAATGACTCGCCGTTAGCGGGCTAACATGTATGATCCTGATATGATTTATGGATGATTCAATCGAAATTTGAGAAGAAAAGCGTTTCAATTTCCTGTGCGAATAATTCCAGGGAAATACTGCCTAGAAAATTAGCATTGTCGTTGTTTGAAATAATAGGAATATACCTGCCGTTAAATTTTGTAATGACATTTGTAATGCATAAATGTAAAAACATCAATATAGTTATTCGGATCCGATTTCTATATATGCTGATCCATTTTATCACCAGCGAACATAAAGGTGACAGCTATGCAACGATTATACATATAACAAAATATACAAATATCGTCTATTTTGATCTCATGTGTACTGACAATAAAATATTCAGTAAGAACCTTATCAATACCGCCAACAAGACAATTCCTTATTATTTTAAATTTATTTTATAATTACAATATCATTGTACACACACAATTGCTCTTTTGCAGGCTATAATTAATTTTTGTTTTTTATATTTATTAAAACAAGGATTGTTTTAAATAGTTTTTAAAAAGCCATAATAAATGAAAGAAATGATAGCGACCTCTTCAATAACAATATTTTTGTATCGGTCTATTGTTTTATTTGCCATATCTCGTATATCTTTTATCAAATAGAAATCATGCGAAACATCCAGGGTACAAGAGGAAAATGGCTCTACGGGGTGAGGTTAGTTGTTCATGTTTTTTTTCTGTATAAAGTGCTAACGTCGCACTGTAGATGGATCAACTACTTTTATACACAGCTATACGAATCGGGAGCGAAACTCGTTGCAGTCACGTCGACAAGCATTAATGTCCAAAACGTAGAGTATTATTGAACAGAAAGATCTTTTCGTTGGTTGGCATTTTACACTGAACATTGGATGTACTGTGAAGTCACACTTTTAAATCTTTTACTCGTATTTACTATTCACTATAATAAAGAGAGTGCATGAATGTTTCATTGTATTTAACTGTACATTTATAATATATTCTTTACAAGTATATTTTTCATTTCCTGCAACTGAAATACCAAAATATTATGTACGATGAGTTGTTACCAGTTTGATCATAACAATATATAGATTATCTGTTCTATTATTTTACATAAAACATTATTTAACACGATGTAATGTTACGTTCTACTATTTCAGATGGTTTATTATATATTTAAACAAATAAAATTAGTGGCAGTTATAAATACGCGTAAAATAAATGCACGAATATAATATAACTACTGCAAATAATTTAAATTTATTAACTGTTAGGAAATTAAGGGACAATGGTATCATTAATGCCAGCTTCAGAGCTATATATTTATTCGGTACAGAAATATATAAGTTTGCAATAGATTTGAAATTATATGAGATATACTTTAGCCCACACATTAGAGGAAAGGGTTGAAAATTGCACGTCTGTCACATAAATGCCGAAACCTCAGTCGCCTAAAAATCGTGCTCATCATTTTATTTTCATGATAAATATAGTACATTTTACGCACATTATTTTCCCCCTGTGCAATGCCAGCGATTCATCTGCTGGACCAAATGAGACGATTGCAAGGGAAAGATGCCCATGCGAGTGCGCAAAAAGGAGAGAAAAATCGGGTGGTAAGGGGGGGGGGGGCAGAGAAAAGCCTGCACACGCTTTCTCATCCCCTCCCGCCTGTTGGCCCGTACAGCGCGCATTCATACACAAACATACATACTTAAACATGCGTGCATAAAAAGCACACGTAAATACACTACCGCGTGGGTGTAAGCTGACACACGCGCAAAGCTGATACAACACATGCAATCTCGCATTCGCTCTCGCTGCTTGCCGAATATGTATGATCGGTATACGTTTGGTCTATACTCGTCATGCATGCAGCGATGCACATGTGGGGAGGCCGACAGGGGCGGAAGAGAAGGGTTTCACTCTTGCAGCTATATGCCTCCCTTTCCACCCTGGCCAGCCCTGGAGCAGGCCGCGTACACAGCCCATCTTTTTTAATGTTAGGCAGTTATAGTCGGGTGCGCGCGGAACGTACAAAAAAAAAAACTTAGGTCAATTTTTATCACACAAACCGAGCGAGCCGGAGAGCGCGGGTCGGGTGCGAGAGCGGCACCCATAAAAAATGCCTCTTTACGTATGGCGATTGGTCCGCGGCAACGGGGGTAATGCCGCTCGCGCTCTTTTTTGTCCTCCCTTTTTTTCGTTTCGATGCGGGGAAAAAATGCGCGTCGCACGTCGATTGGTCGAGGGGACAGATGACGTAGTGAGCGACGTGCCACCCACTCACCTGGGGGTGGGGATGGGAACGAGGAGATACAAGGGAAAGAGAGAAAGCGAGAGGAAAATAGGAGCCGATAGAGGAAAAAAAGCAGCGTGAACCGGCTTTTGGGGGCGGTGGAAGGGGGGCGGGGGTGGAAGAGAAGAGGTACGTGAACACACGGTACGGTATCTGCTGGCCGCCCCGCGTGCCCCGTCTGTCGGCCGTGTAGAAGGTGGGGTAGAATTGGATGGAAATATCATTACATCGAAAAGCCTCTGGAAACTGAACGATATAGTAGTAGGATGGAGGGGACTCGTGGGGCGGTCGGGGAGGGGGTGAAACCCAAGGAACACCAAGCGGCGGGGGAGAGGGGGGGGTTGGGGGGGGGGGGGGGGCGGGGGGGGGGGGGGGGGGGGGGGGGGGGGGGGGTTCATCGCTGGTAACGCCATAGGCCGACGTTGAGGAAATGCGAGAGCTACCTCTTCTTTCTTTGCAAATCGTCAAGTGCGAATGAAAAGAGGTTGTCGCAATTTCAACCCCAAGTGTACGGATCGGTTCAGACCAACCGGATTGCCGTGCCTTCCACCCGACACCCGGAAAACAGGTGGCAGTCTATACTGTCTGCTGGGACGAGTGGAAAAATGACCAAGAAAACCCGATGAAACATCGGATCTCCTTGTGACTTGTTCGTCAGTTCAGCCGGCTTAAAATTTCTGTGATCGCATATTCTCGATACTTCACGCTTTCAGGAGCTAGAAATTCTACAATTTAATTACTTCCCTTTCTTCATTTAAACGTCGACTCTAATGTAAGGTGGTACTTGTATAAGGTAAATAGAATTTTTATGAGTCATTTCAATTACCACTTCCATTGAAGAGTTTGGCGCTTTACGCTGATTGTCATTTATCGATCGCTGGTTATTTCGAATTCGTTAATGTTGATTAAATGAATCAGTTCTAAAAAGTCTCATGAAATTAGAATTAAATTAAAAACATTCATTTTATTTTTGTTATACGTGACTTGATTATAACGATGCATCATTTCTTTAAAATCAGTCTAAAAAAAAATGTACCGTATGGGAGATTTCGTCAACGCTGGGGATACGTATGGTGTTCGTTTGAGTAAGTCGTTTTTATTTCAGGAATAGGAAGAGTAAATTTTTTTTTGAAAGCGCGATGGACACGATCGGTTTGATAGGTTGTGGCGTCGAACGATGTATATAGCACCTTGGCGACGCACTTCTGGGAGCTAGAGTTTATTCGGCGCCGCGGCGGGTGTACAGGACCTCTGTATATATTTGTTTAACGAGTGCATCCCGATATGACATGATCGGCGCATTAACCCCTCGCTCTCGCTTGCATTTTTTCCTCGCGCGGTCTCACTCTTTCTGGCTGGCGCCTGCCTGGGATGCGTTTTTATCGATTTGTTAGACCCCTGCACGTCCGATGTCTGTGCCGTACGTGTATCTGTATGATCCTGCACCTCCACGCATGGGGATGCCGTGCGCGAACAAAGCATCGAACAGAGAAGCAGTCAGATTGGTCCGGGCGTGACTTTTTCGGACGCCGCTTTATTCCAGCATGCATGCTGCGTAGAGTACTGCACTTTTCGGCGTGGTGCGTTTGCGCACTTCCATTCGATGATTCCTATATACGAATGGGGAGGGTTGACCGTCATTACTCACGTTCGGGTGATATCACGTGCACCACAACAGTAGGTCTAGGTCATCGTCTGTCATCAAATGGATTTATCAGCAGGCCGACCATACGGCTTTCAAAATATTGAGTTTCAAGTATATTTTCATTCGGGTGTGGTGAAACGTCGATATTTTAACAGACTGTATCAATTCGCGTTTTTTCGATAAACATAATGATATTAAATAATGAAAATAAATATATAACAATTCTTATTTTATTTATATCTTTTATATAACGTTTTATATTTAAATTATAAATCGTTAATGACCCCTTTAGACTTGAATATTCTCGCGTAATCGTTCAATGTTATGCTTGTTTTTATGCGGTTTTGATTGACGAACAGAAAGCAAGTATCTTACCGTAATATACATATTTTAAATATCTATAACATTAAGTGTAAACTCTGAATGAATCTCGTAGTGTTCTGTATTTGGGTGTTGAAATGGCAGAAGAAAACTACGTAATGAAAAGTTCGACGTTTTAACAAGTTTAGATTTCAGTGTTAATTTCTAGGGTTCATTCTTACGTCGTATATGATTAAAAATAATCGAAATTACGGTGACAATATTAAACATGATGTATTGACATGTATTTCGACATTTGTAATAAAACGGAACCTAAGTATAGGTATCGGAACTATACTCACTTGAAGATATGCAAAAAGGCTAGCGTAAAATATTATATCGGGTAAAAAATGTTTTGTTTTAAATTAAAAACAATAGTTCAACGTGTTATGTTCAATGTGTTCAGATGCCGGTTAATTAATGCCAAATATATTTAAACATCTTCGTAACTATGAAACTTCTAGACTTTGTCCGTAGAGTATGCACTCTGCCTTTCAAAGTAATCTTTCTTTTTTTTTTAATGCTGATTTCACAAAACTAAGACATATGAAAATGCAAACATAAATGCAGAATCTCTGCAAGAAACCAGCACACATAATGACCTTATCAATATATATCAAGACCTCGATATGAACTTTAATCAGCACAGGTCAACATAGTATTTCAGATATTAATTTATTTATTTACTAGCAAATGACATAATAAATACATAATAGTGATTTATGAAAAACAGTAAATGTAAATAGGAAGCCTTTAATTAAATTCTTTTCCTTTTCGTCTTCTTCACTTACGGATGTTTAAACTTGGAACTTTCAAATTGTTTGTTACGGTGTTTTACGTATTTCTGTATAAATTATTCACTTTTGATCAAATGTGTTTGCTTTATTTTAAATTATGCGCAAATTTTACATCCGCAATCATAAATTTATTAAATAATAATTTCATTAAAATGCTATACTAATTAATTTATTTTATAACTCGTTTTATAATTACATTTTCACATCACTATAGAATATTAGACTTCGGGTCATCATTTTGGCTTTTATCATTAGTTTGTATCACAACACTGCATGTGTAGTTACAAAGAAAAAGAATTATACTTCAAACATTCAAAAATATTCAACTTAATATTCAACTTAAAATTCAACTTGACGTGGGTTACAAGCGGTATGATATTTTTCAACTGGTTTGAATCCTTTACTATAAACTTACGGGCGTTTTCTTCAAACGATATGTGAATTTCCAACTGAAGAGCAGTGTCGCGACAATATTTTTCGATTATTGTAAAAAAAAAAAAAAAAATAGTGCGAATAAGATTGATATTATACAATATTTTCGTACTTTTTCAAAATTTTTAATGTCTTAAACAACAATGATTAATTATTTTAATAAATTTTTGATCAGGAAAATGTGATAGTAGGTTAATAGCGAATTAACAAATTCGAATAACGATTTAAAATAAAAAAATTTTAATAATTTTTACAGGTTAACCATTTGCTGCTCGATTAATTTTACAATGTAATATGAATTACTTAGCGTGAACAATCTATTAATAGAGAACTCAGAAATATTTATCCAGGTAGAAACAAAAACGTTTTTTAGCAAATTCTTGGACAATTCTGGTATTTCTTACAGGTTAAAGGCACAAGAGAGAAAGGTATCGTAAGAAAAAGTGGATAAATTTATATTAGGGTCACTTTACTAAAATAAAAAGCAAAAACTGGTACGCAATTAAAACAAAAATAAGGAATAAAAAAATGTTATTTACAAAATAATGCGCGATTCCATTCATTATCCCATTTCTTTAAATTGTTTTTCTCAATTTCATATCGAGTTTTTATTAAAGATATGTAATGAATTTTTAACTTTAAAAATTTCATAAAAGTTTAATGTGGAGATTAATCTTAAGAAGAATTTTTGGTCGAATAATATTAGAACAATCTCGAAAATTCCGGGTAACATGTCAACAATGAAAAAAGAAAACTATATATAAATATTTCAAAAATTCTTAATTTTTAGATAATAGCAAATTACGTATTAATAAAACATTATAACAAAATATGTCACTGTTTACAAAAACTTTCAAGGAATTTCAAAATACACTATGCTATGATCGAAATGTCGCTAAATTGTAATTTATTGTAATTACGTTGAACACAAAATGCAGATTTGCATTTACCATTAAGTCTCGAAAAAATGCGGCTTTTTCAGAAAAATTTTTTGTCACCGATTATTACGATATCACTTTTAAATAAATCTACAAAGAAAAAAAAGATTGATCATTATATCTTCATCATTTTACCTTCATCATTTTACCTAAATAGAACTTTCATTCTTCTTTATCCCATGTGTATTGTAATTTCCAGATATTGTAATCGCCAAAACGGAAATAATTCCAATGTATATATTTACAGTGGTTTTCACAGAAATATAGTACATTTTCAAACATAAAAATTATGTACGTATATTAATGATTATCCATCAGTTTATCGAGTTGATGGTAAATGTAAAAATCGCAAAATTTCAAGATACAGATTAGATATAGATTTCGAAAAATATTGAAGAAGATTGAATTTCCTCCCGAGATAGATAGATGTACGCAACTTTCAAACGATAGAAAACATAACATGCAATCATGGTTTTTATTATAATTTTGATTTCAATGATTTCGTTAAATACATCTTAAATGTGAAATAATGCGAGATATCCCAGGACAAAAGCTTATTACGACATATGTAAATTAATATATAATAATCACACTAAATTTATATAAAGTTATGTAATAATTTGTAGTTTTAAGATCGTATTTTTATGAACTCATAAATAATGTTGTTCAATTCACGGTAAAATATGTCATTTTTTGTTAGATTTCGGCAGAGTAGGTGTCGATTAAATATCATTAAAACGTACATCGTTAACTAGGAATTCAAATAGCTACACCATCAAATACCACACGTCAAAATGACAACAAATAGCGCTTCCTCAAACGAACGCAGATCAAAATGTTACACACTCAAACAACCTAAATTATTATGACGGCGATGACTAACTATCTGTCATAAATTTTGCGTTATTTCATACATTCTTCTCCGAATTTTTCCGAAATATTTATATTCCAAATTCAACAAATGTTTCAAGTCCTACTTCCGCAACATACATAGTAGTTTACTCGATTCATAAAAATTTATTTAGGCAAAGAAAAATTCAACGTATTTATTGTTGCCGATAGGGGTCGATGTGATAATCTTTGCTCAATAGTATTTGAATCTGTAACAGTCAAAACGACTTATGGATTGTCAAGCTCCGGAGACTTGAAAAACTTTTCACAAATGTTTTAACTAAACTAAACTAAACAAATTTTATACATAATGCATGCAAAATTTGTATCTTTTGAAGAGCCCTCAATCAAATTTCGATATTTTTTATAACATTTCATAAAATTACATGTAAACTTTTACATTTTTTAAGATTTATTAATTTCAGTTAAAACGAAGGATATTTTGTGAGATCTTATAAACAACAAAAAATTACACCTTATATAATAGTATATACCCACTATAAAAGTGAAAATCTCGCATCGGTGTTGCAGATGAAAATTCTTTCGAAAATATTTTATACAAAGCAAAAAGCGTAGTTAATATTCTATAAAGTAATATGTATAAAAAAATACAAAAACAATTATTAGAATTGAAAGAAACGAACTTTTATTTAGTATCTACAAAGTTTATCAAAACATATAAATTGATCATATCTTCGCCGCAATATTACGTTATCCAACAATACTAAAACATAAAAACTATTAAACATATAAAGTGGAATAAGATATAAAGTGGAAGGTCAAAAAGTCCATTTAATAAATGCATAAAAAGTACCAAAGCCGATGGAGAAAACTGTCATCTATAATAGATATTATTTGTTAAGTTAGAGTAGAGGTTGCTGTACCTAATGGAGGAAATCCTTTAAAATGTAAAAAAAAAAAGGATGAAAAGGCCGGATCGCCAAGAATACATTGACGAGGATTAAAACAAGAGATAAACTACAGGAAGAATAAGACAAATAATCAAATGATCCACATTTAATCATAACTTTTTTTATCACTCCTTTTTTCATTTACAATCTGCATATAGTGAAAATGGGTAATTTTTAAAAAATTGTAGTAACTAACATGCAGGCACTTCACCATTGTTCATATGTCTATATATATTTACAAATTTTTCTATCTGATATATTCATTCTCCATTATTACTATTTTTAATATATTTTATATTTATATTTTATTAATCTTGAGTTTGGAAAGTTGACTGCAATAATTCTGAAGATCTGTCGCACTTCTTCTTTGACTGTTTTTTAAATTTAAGTCTTTCAATATCAATTCAAACAAATCAAGGTGCGGCTGCTATATTTCTTAGGGTTAATTTTTGTATCTTTCTATGATTTCTATATTGGAGTTTGAAGCTGTACCTCATAACTGCATACTATATGACCATACTGGTTTGAAAGCACTTTTGTATATGAGAATCTTGTTTTCCATTGACAGTGAATTTTTCCCTATTAATCAGTACATTTTTCTTAAAATCATAACTTATTCATTAGAAATTGTAAAATTACAAACAAAATGTATTATGATCTTTTTAATTATAATGTGCATGGAAATATATATATTTCGCGGATGATTTTATTATTATTTATATAAGCAAATACTATAGGGGAGGACTCACAATTACATTTAGTAATGGTTATTGTAATCAGAATCATGAATATGAATATGATTATATGAATATTTCATATTTGAATTAAAATATACAATATAAAATAGTCAATATTTAACTTAAAAAAAAAAAAAAATCGAAATCGAAGTCATTCCAATAGCATATATCATTTCAATATGTAGTTTAAAAAAGAGACACAGTAAGTTTGCGAAGAAAAGTAAAAAACTCATTTTTTTTAAATGAAAAAAGCATAAAAATTCGGTCCCGCTTCCCTCTAATGCATAACAATCATATATGCAAAATTTTATTCAGGTTTTTGAATATTTAAATACATACAAAATTTAAACGCAATTCACAGTCAACTCGTTTATTGAATTTTTTTCTTCCTTTCATGCCGACGGCGAATCAAGTACGCATAATAACAGCGTGTGGGGAAAAATATAATATCAAATACCCCTTTCACAAAACAGTTAAAACTTTGAATTAAGAAAATGTTTATAGAACGCAAAAGAAAAATCAATACGACTTCAAATATTCCAATCGAATATTCAGCTCGTATTTTCGCACTGTGCCGTTTTCGCCATTTGGAAAAAAAAATTCAAAGGGGAAATCGAGGCAGCAAACTTTCTGTTTACATTCTGCAAACTGCATCATTGTGCGGGCGCTTGCGTTTTCCTCGTTCCGCGTCTCCAGTCACCGAGCGATTTAATCGTAAAAAAGAAAGACCGTTTGCATGGCGTTCCGCGCGTGCCTACGTTCGCGTCTCTTTCTCCACCCTTTATTCCTCTTTTTCTACCACTCTCGCTCTCCCTATCTATCATTCTATCTATCTTTATCTTCTTCTTTCTCTTTTTCTATTACACGCCCTTTTCCGCTCACTTGCGTTATCATTCGCTCTCTCTTTGATTCCTCTCGCATGCTTTCGCACTGTTCCGCTTTCTCTCTCTCTCTCTCTTTCCTTCTCTCTCCTTCTCTCTCCTGGTGAGCTGTAAGAGATCGGGGAGCGGGAAAAAAGTAGTAAGTCGGCAGGGGTCGCTTTTATCGCTTACGGAAATGCCAAACACCTGTGGAATAACGATCCCGTTAAGTGGGCCGTCGGCGAGGAAAAAGAAGACTATTCGTCGAGTTTAGATATTCGGTGCTTTATGAATCAAGGTGCGTCCTCACGCATATACGTAAATATGTATCTTCAGAGAGTGAAAATGCTCTGAATGAAATCGTAACACGTGTTTAACTATATACGCTGTCATGTCTATAAAAAGGAATCTGACGCGCTTAAGGTATTTCAGAGCTGCGATTTTTTACACTTTTGTAAATACGAGCTCATTTCGTTAATTTAATGAAGCGCAACTATAAGAAAAGTTGAAAATTATTAAACAATTACGTTTGTTTCTAATAAAATTATTAATTTTTTAATATTATGCTACCTACAAAAATTGACCTACATTGTTGTTATTGAGATAACTATAAACAGAATACATTTAGCTCATAAAATGTAAACGTGATTTTATGATACAAGAGAAGCGGGTAGTGAATCCCAGTAAGAATAACTTTGGCTGGTATTTCTCGGCTGCATCACGAAGGACGACGTATAATCATAACAATCGGCGGAATAGAATCGGTTGTAAAGTCAAATGCGATACTCGACTGACCATTCTGCATGAGGCTTCCGCGCTCCCCTTTGCCCTCGCCCCTTTTGTGAGGGGGTGTCCAAGGATTGTAGCGCCGGTAACCATGGTAACTCTAGCTCATAATGATCTTCTCGTCCGGCTGCCGAGAGTCCACGGATTGCACCCTTCTCACTTACCGACGCACACAAAATCACCCGCAAAACCACCCTCGGACAACTACGGCGTCGACCTGACCTCTCTCACCTTGTTGCAATACTAACAGATTTTCCTAGTGGGTGCGTAACGCGATTTCTGAAAACGACAATATCTTCCTATCGTGTTATTAGACATGGATCTAATTCAATGCAGATACAAAATTAATGAAGGAAAAATTCTAAACAGAATTTTAAAACTAATCATTGAATTGTGTACCGATTATTTCTCAGTTGCCATACTATAGGTTTTCAGGCATACTCTGATTATTTAGGACAACTAATATTATGTCAAAGTAAGTTAATTATCCTCGTTGAATCCTGTTTACGCAAACAATGATAAATATGCCTATTTCATCAGCACGAGCGAAAGAAATTGCGTTTAAATATATTCATTTGCGTGCCATTAATCACGGTATAAAACCTGGAACAAAAGGTTCATCAATGTTTCATTAGGAAGTTTTCGGATTCCGTGCGAATTCATGTTGGAAAATAAAACAAACGACATTGAGCAAAAGCGCATGGCATAACTCACTTTCTCAGTGGACGTATAACGGTGAGGAAATTGAGGGACATGTTCATTTCGGTGGGCCTGCATTCGTAATGATTAATTCCGCTACTTTTAATGAATAGGTAGCTGCAAATGGAAGTCAGATGTTTTTGTTTTCGTTTTGTTATCGTACACCGATTCAGTAATCAAGTTATTTATTACACGCCCTTATATTCGTCATCGTCGGGAATCGAATGATTTCGAGCCTTTAATGACTTTAATGATGCACTTTAATGAAGTAATTAATTACGTCACCAGCATGAATAATTGTCATCGACTCGTAATCAATCATTCGTTTTAATGAGGAATTTGCGTATTATTACACGTGCCTGTAGTCGAGTTAAATATCTTAATAAGTTATTAATTGTCATTCATATAAAATTACTATCCGAATCGTAACTCAATTTACTGATCCTGTCGATGATTAATCGCGTTCGAGGGATTGGATTATTGAAATGGAGGCGAAATAAAATTATCGCAAGTTCCATCGGCCCGCTACCGAAATATTTCTCCATTCAGTGAATGACCAGCCGAGTCATTCAGTGGATCACGGGCGGTCATTCAGTTCGCCATACGCGGGTGGCCACGTTTGTGTGTGCTAACCGTACGCGAAACACGTTGTTTCGCTTTTAAAGGGAGCACTTCAACTATCCGACATTCACGAATCATCTCGATATTTACAAATTTCCATTTTGAATAATTTTCATACGAATTATTTAATTTTACTGTCACGGTGCTTCGACTTTTCATTCGATTTTGTCGTCATAGAATGGCATTTGTATCGTTTGAATATGCCATTGAATATCTGCTTAATAGATTAAATATTTATAACCGAAATTTGGACTTTCGCATGAGTGCAATGATTTTATTATTACGCTACATTCCCGTTTATTGTAACAACTGATAACATTGAATGTAAAAAATATACTGAAGCGATTTACATATGCTGTCATTAATACCACATCCATACGTTTTAAATTAATTACTTTCTAATTCTGAATGTATTTTCTTGTTATATTTTTCTTCCTCCAAATCTGAATGATACTTGTCCGTAAGTATTGTAGACGGCCCACGTCGGTAACAATATATCCTACACGTTATACAAATTTCACATGTACATTAATTCGCTTCTTACTTTTAATACATATATATATATATATATATGCAACATACATAATATATAAATATAAACCGTTAGAAAAATTAATGTACTCGGTATTAAATGAACACGGAATTTCGAGTCATTTTTAACCGCATGTATCCACCATGTATAACATTTATATAATAACAGTAAAATCTGTTACAAAATTATAATTTTTTATGTTTGATACGCAACATGTTTTATTCCCTTGGGTGCAAATATTTTGTATTCAATATCTATAGTCCGAGCTGGATAATTCAAATTTTTGACAATATGTGAGTAGTTACAGCAAGTTATCGTTGTATAATGATATGCCCTGAAATCTTGTGATTTTCTCGAAATAATATTTTCAATACTTTAACATTTTAAATATTTTTATTTTTTATTATAAATGCAAAATCAGTAAAACTGTTATAACCGCCGCTGTAAAGCTTAATTAGGATAGATCAGAATATAAATAATTATATAAAATAATTGTATATTAATAACAGAGCTCGTCTTACAATATGCCTGTTTCCACCTGTAGTCTGCACAGTCTGCACAGAACTTATAGATGGTTCCAAACAAATTTTTCCCCGGAACATATATTGTACCTATATTATAGTTTTTACTTTTTGTTGATTCATATTATTTTTTAAATTTCTTAAGAGAGCCATAATATTGCGCGGAATGTTAAAGTACAATATTCTTTTTGTCTACGGACTACCTCACCAATACTTAGATACAAAATATTAAATTTTTTTTTCGGAAAAATTAAATATGCCTAATCATAATCAATAGAATAATTTTCTCGGTTAATGTAAAATTAATTTTTAAGAAAGGTAACTTTTACATATTTGACATTTTTGGTTCATATGTCAATAAAAATATATCGTTTGATTAAAATAAAATAGCTTTGAATATATCTGCAAATACTGCAAGACGACGTCCTTGAGTATACACATAGACACACGATTGCGAACTTTTGCTGGTATGCATAAGTAGGCCTTTTTATGCAGATATATAGAAGCATATTAATTGTATATATTAGTGTCATATATGTGTAGATCTCATGTCAGAAACTATTTAACAATTGAAAAATGTAAACGTTCCACCTTTCTCAAGTACATTGGGCAACATGCACTGAAACTTGTAATTAATGAATTTCCATACAGTTGAACACAAAAATTTTGTGAACTATAATTATGTAGCATTACATATATTTTAATATACCTCGTGAAATATCTGCAGGTAATAGCATCAGAAACGTAGTAAGAATAAGCTTTTCACATTTACGTCGTACATACTTGAATAAAGTGCGAATAAATCTGGCACTTGAAAAATGCACATTCGGAAAAGTGAAATAATCGAAGTTAGAATGAACAACCATGGCTAACCATGACGCGTGTATATTTATATTAAAATAAAGTAAAGTGCAATGTGTTGTCTTCCTTTTATTGTATTCCTTATGTACTTCCAACATAAATGTCGCTTACGAGCTCCGCAATCGTCACGATAGAATAAAATCGAAAGACGGGAAAATTGGTTGAAATTACATGCATTTTATTACGGTTGACATTTATTCCCGGCGGTCGCAGCCGCCATACAATCGTGGTAAATATTTGAAGCGCATCTTTCTCTTTCAGTTTGTATAACGTATCCGAAGCATTCTTTAGTAAACGAAACAATTATCGTGATTGATAGGAATAAGGATTTACAACGATTCGATCGCTCGGACTTTCTGTTGCCTTAAGACTCTCGGTACGTGACGGCCGACTAAATGTACTGTCTTATTTATTTTATAACGTTTCTTTCCTACATGATGTCATAAAAACATCAGTATAGAAATTTAATTGTTTATCAATTCTTATTTAATGATGATAGAAATTTGAATTCACCACATTAAAATAGATTTAGACCGACATATATTCAAAAGGGTCAAATGAAATAAATTTGTAACTACACCCAGAGAAATAACTTATTAGATTCTAATAAATAAACATATTTGAATTTCATTTATTAGAATCTAATATATTTTTAATAGTATTAATAAAAAT
>JAPYZR010000553.1:0-56710 GCA_030522945.1 Trichopria nigra | reverse complement strand
GAGGCCCGAAGGGCCGAATCAAGACAATCTTGCGAGCGAAGCGAACCGGGGGTCCAGGGGGCAGAGCCCCTTGGTGGGGTTGGCGGCCGGAGGCCGCAGGGGCGAAGCCCCTAGTTTAATACTGAGTTCATAAACAAAAAATCAATGTTAATCGGCATTGATTTTCTGTCAATTTTCTGTCATTAAATGGTGAACGTTACACATTTCAATTCATTAATAATTGCCAAATGTACTGAAACTCTTTCTCGACACATTAGCGTTTATTTTTCATAAGAAAAAAAATGAAATATCGAGAATCCACGTGAATTTTCCACGTTGAACGTTGCAAAAATGTGTGAGGAAATACGATTTTTCGGCAGTAATTCGTTCAGATCGGATGGAAAAATAACTCTATATTTGCTCGATACTTATATTACTAGAATTATACGAATCTGAAGTTATAGTTTGTTTAAATTAAAAATTGCGGATTCAATATAATAATCTTTAAATATTAAACATTCATTTATTTTTATGACTTTTAATATCCACGTGTTTTTTGAGTCGCTGATGATTACGAAAATCTGATCGAATTTTCAAAATTCAAAATGGCGGATCCAACATGGCGGTCGCAAAATATAAAACATTCATCGATTTATACGACTTTCAGTGTCCGTAATGTTTTTTAAATTGCTCAGCGCGATATAATGCGTTTTGTAGCTCTTCGAACTTCAGCATTATATATGTATCAAAATTTATTTGTGCGAATCGAAATATGCACTATGTTGCGGATATCATAAAATATTTCATCATTTTTTTGAGAACGGATTTCGATGAAAACCACTATAGAGATAGTTTTTCTTGAGAATTCCGCTCGTCGTACGATAATTGTTTTCTGTTTTGCGAAATCAAACATTTTCGAGATGGCGTTGGCCATTTTGGAGACGCCATTTTGAATTTTGGAAATCTGCACACATTTTTGTAATCAGCGATCCAAGCAACATAGAATACTAAAATTCATAATAATCGATGCATATATTTAATATTTTGCGTCCGCCGTATAGAATCTGCCATCTTGAATTTAACAAAACTAACCTGAGATGCGTAATCAGCGATCAAAAAAACTCCCGAGTAATAAATTCTAAAAGTTACTATTAAAAAAGATATATTAAATGAAAGTTAATTTTTATCCGATCCCAACAATTTCGTGCAATTTCAAAAAATTTCGTCCCATCTACTATTATTTTGGTACTATTAAAATATAATAATTAAATTTGGAAAATTAAAATAATAATTAAAAAAATCTTGTACCACCGATTTCATATTAGTGCACATATACCGGGTACGTGTTATGACACATTTTAAGCTAATGTATAAACATTTCGAAAAAATTTATGAAAAACAAAAAAAAAAATTAAGTCATAAAACCGTGTTTTTTACATATTTTTGAAAAAAAAAACTATTGAAAAGTGCAATTTTCCAAATTTTCTCAACGCCATTGGAAAAAGCCATCATTATAATTATAAATTCATGTCTTCCGCCGTTGGTTATTTTTTTCAATTGATAAATGAACACTGCAGGCGAGGTGGTTCTATAGATTAGAACAATTAATCACCTACTAACCCCAAACAAAAAAAATGTAAATTAGAAAGGATTAAAACGATTTTTCTAAATTCGGGTTTTGGAAGAGTAATTCTACATTCTCTAAAGAAAATACCGGGTGATATTGGTTGAGAATTGAATGAGGGCTATATATGTCCGAAATAAATTATTTCTGTTGCAGATATATATACAAAGAAAATTAATTTATTTCGTATAATCCTCATTTAATTTCGAACCAATTTTATCGGTAATTTGACGGTTTCCATCATTTTTAATGTACACTTTCCTGGTTACGAGGTTTGGTCGGCAACTGTTCTATACTTTAATGGGTTACAATATAGTTTATTTAAAAATGTAGGAAAAATTTATATAAAATTTTGAAAAATTATTACACTTTGAAAAAATATGTGAATATAAGATTTTTATAATTTTGATTCGCACGAAATTGCGGCAACGTCGATACATCGAATGTATTATTATAGCGGCAGCTTGAAAGCCTCCGAAAATTACATTTTATTATCGCCTCTACTCTATATATACGCGACGTTGCTTTATCAATTATTGTTATATGCACACATGCGCAATTAAATTGCGCCCTCTCGTAACTCGTCGACATCTTTAATCCTATCATTACGGCAATAAACAAATACCTCATTATACGATTTAATTAAGGCCGGTTATAAATACACACGAGCCCGGAGGATCGCGGGCACAATATATATGTGTATATCGTATATTTCAGTTCGAAATGAATAGGAGAGATCTAATCTGAAAACGATTTCTCGACGGTGTTTTCCGTAGCGTGCAGCATCGACCGCATTGATCGTTCGCGCTGAAAGTGACACCGACATTAAAGCTTAAGGGCCGCTGCGCAGATATAAATCACGAGATGCGAGAAGGCGAGTGCAACATGCTCCCTTTGCTACCCCTCATCGGCAGTACCGTATAGGAACGCGTGTATGTATACAGACATTGTTCGATCTGTATCCCTTCCCCATACTCCGCCAACCCTTTTCGACCATTTCATTTCTACAAGGTGGCTAAAATTAACTGGCATTTATCCTCCTGCTCTTTCGGTTATATGTATCGTATATAATGATGGTATAGCTACCTACCCTGGTCGGTAAATAATAAATCTATTGCATCAATTGTCATTATCTCTATTATTATTATAATTATGCAATTCGTACAAATTTCGTGACTTGAAACTAGTTTTTGTGCATCATCGCACCCTGTACTATTCGTCCATCTCTTTTGCTCTCCTTTCATCGAGAGACCATTCACGCCAGCGATACGTATCTCGATCCAGCAGAAGCTCGTTACGGCTCGCGCCTCTTTCATTCGGTCACTTAGAATTTTTAATTAATTTAAAACTCATCGCTTCAGTATATTTCGCTGCTAACACGCTTCTTCCGAGCTTTAAAGGGACGTAGACACGCATGTGCCTCTACTGCTAAATGTATATAAGTCTTTCGGAACACACGAGAAAAGATGGAGGGAAGCCCTTCTCGGAAACGAGATCTTAATGTGTGCAAAGGGTTTGACACTTGCAACTCGATAAATTATTCAATAGTATATATGTAATGCCGGTACCAAGTTGGAATTTTATAATTTATTAAAAATAGACATAATTCATCAATATCTTCATCGGACTAAGGAAATTTTTCAGCAGTTGTTATTCTTTTCTATTCTGAACAATTGCTATTAATTGTATAATTGTTAGTAGAGAATCAAAATTACACCGACAAACAGGAAAACATTCTGGAAGATTGGAAGGAAATCCAAATGTACAGTCCCGTCGTCTTTGTTTTAATAACTTGAATAGGGGCATGATCTGTTGAACTATTAATCATCGGACCCGACGATTAATCGTTCAAGATAATCTTCGTTTAAGCGTTCCCTTAAGACTAGACTATAAATTTAGAGTCCTTTAAAGAAACTGTATAGGGTAGTCGCATTAAAGTAAATATCTCTCTACGATTACTGAAGTAAGATTACAGAAGTCGATCTCGAGTGAAAATGACGCCACTCCATCTGATTTTTCTCAAAGACGAATAAGATCCCCTTTCAAGAAGGTACCCTTTGAAAAAATATGAAGATGCATATGTAAGGAATAATTTTGGTGACGTAATAAAGTATAATAAGATATACGGAAAAATGGAAATCGCAGGTAACGTTGCACCGAGTATTAATTTAATGATTTCAATACCTGTCGATTATCGACATATTATCGAAAGTATAAAATACTTAGAACGTATAGGATATCTCTTCTCGGAATCCGGTCGCTTGCAGGTTTTAAAGATCCTTTCCCATACGATTCCTCCCAGTGATGGAGATTTATGCTTCAAGTATACAGAAAGTGCGTGGGAGACTCGAAGCACTTGCCCACTCGCCTGCAGCTGGCGAATTTCGCGTTTCAGATCATATGCTGGTTTGCAGATTCGGAAATGACCGTTTTAATTGGACTGCTATCGATCTTATAATCTGATCAAAATCATGAAAATACCAGAAATTTACAAGTAAAACTATTGATACGTCGGGGGACAAAACATTTCTATTGAAGCGTTGCCAGAGGATAGATTGATATCGCGGGAGTAAATCAGTCCATTAGATTCCATTAAACTTTTTATCTATGTAGATGCTCTGGGTTTTAAGTCATTCTTATCTGAAATTATACTCTTATCTTACAATTTATATTTCTGCTTTCTTTTAGGCTACGCTCATTACTATATTTGTTGTCAATGATATCAATGATATTTTTTTATTTCAATGATTCATATAACTTTGATAGGTTTTCTGATTGCCAAAATTTTACGAACTTTAATCCTTATGACAGTCATTTTTTTCCAAAGTAGAAAATGTCGCCGCAGCTTTTGCCCGTTTCTGGACTTTCTGTACGTTAATTCTGGAGATGTTTCAGTAGCGTTTCGGAAACCGTAAATGTCCTACATCGGAAATGTTGTAAGTTAAGCTATAAAATACAATTTTTTTTTTATTTGTAAGATCTTAAGGCGGGCTTTTGGTTGAAAAGTTACATTTGAAACTTTTCTGAGGTAAGACATTTACGGTTTCAGAAACGTTACTTGAACTTCACCGTGACGAAACGTTTCGTGGGTAATAAAGAGAACGGAATATATTTATTTTGTCTTTATAAAAAGGGGGCCTATTTCGACTTTGAGGTTAGGATATGCTCAAAATAAACCATTAGGAAAATATTGTTTAATTGCTGGGTCTTAGAAGCTCTTGGACTCTATTTTTATAATCTTTCATGTTAATTTTAAAATCAAATCAATAAAATAAATGCGTCTGTATGTATATATATATACATATAAAATATTGATATGTCACAATAATTCGCGATTAAATAGAAATGTAGTACAGCTGCAAAATTAGATACACATAATTAGCATCCAAATTGAAATAAAAGAACAACTCATTAACTTTAATGTATATGCAATTATGCTAAAGCGTAAAACATATTTTGTAAATATTACCATTCCATGTGTAAATATTCAACTATCCGCTATTTATTCCAACATATCGAGATTTTCATATGATTTCCATATATAAACGATAATTAATAAAATGTGTATTTTTTCTCGGATCGTTGATATTTAATAAACCATATTTGATGTTTCGGCTATTTTTTTGTGGCATTCTTCAGAATTTATTTTCTCACATGCACAAAAATAATATATATATATATTTTAAATGATACAGAACTATATCATTTAAAACAAGAACATTTTTTTTTTTTTTATTTTATTTAACGTCGACTTTTGAGAACCTATTTGGACTAAATCGCGAAGATATAGGTGCGAGAGCTGCAGATCGTCATCAGATGGCGCCGTACTCACATTTGTCGAGGATGTAGGGAACTGCCGAAACCCACATCAAGTATAGCAACGGTCTATGGTGTCGTTTCACCGCCGGATAAACAACCTTCCCAAATGTAAACAAACAGCGTGGCTCGTCTTACACGTAGCGAACACACGAGAACATTTTATTTCATTGATGGGTTGTAAATATAATATTATGTACAAATTTAAAAAAAAATCTTTAAAATATACTGAATATTTACCAGATTAGATTATTGTCGTTGTTGTTGTTGTTGTTACTGGTCAACGATCCTAAAACACCAAGAAAAAATACACATTTTCTTAATTATTCAAGGGGCCAAGGAAATTTATTGAATATAAATGATGATCTAAAAATGTCAAGAATATGTATGGTTTGCTTGCTATTGTATATATGTATGTATATGTGTGTGTATGGATTAAGTACAATATCAATACATACGTTTAAAATTGTCAAGGAAACATTTTAATTAAGAAACTTTTTCCACCGTTAATTCAAAATTTTTATTTGACTCTTGAAATTCAAAACGGCAATATTAATTTTCATTGAATGAATTTTTAATTTTGATTCCACGCGCCTGATTTAATCACAGATTGGTGTACAGCTTGTGGAGTTTTACACAGGCTGACGATTTAACAAGGAAATATAATACCGAGCATTGAAAATTATTGCATGACTTTTTTTTTCAATGTTGAAAAATGTTTCGCATTAAAAATCATATATGTTTTATCATATGTAACGTAGCTTTTGAACTGAATTGTCAGTCGAAATTTACATTAGGATTTAAAGTGTAATGTTTCTGAAGAATGTAAATATTTTTGGTTTTATTCGTACAAAATTAATTATATTAATCATATTTTTAATTATAATTGATAATATTGAATTATACATAATTAATGATGTACTATATATAATCAATTATATTTTTTAATTTATTTTATTGTTAATTTTTCGATATATTCTCGATTCACGTAAACAAACTTGAATTTACTTTAAGAATTTATTCATTTTCATTATAAGGTGAAGCGCTTATTGGAAATCTACATTAATGACTTACAGTTGCATTGTCCACTGCGTTATGGTCTTAAGAACAAACCGGATAACGAGGATACGGATAGGAAATGAGGCAAAAGATCGCGGAATTAGAGTAGAAATAATGGCATGAAGGATTCATCGGACAAAAACTATCCTCGGTATGTCCCAATGAGATATATCAGTCCTTTTCTTCATTTATTGATTTATTTATTTATTTATTTATCTGTCATTCTCAAACAATTCTATAAAAATCCCTCACGTAATAACTTGATGATAAGAAACATTTCTTCCTTTGAAGCAACGTATCTTCTCGGTGAAATATTAAGTGTTGACTATAAAAGGATGTAGATAGAATGAATATAATGAAGGCAGCATTCCACGGCACTTTAGCAAATAATATTGCCTTTTGTGTATTATTTTTTGTTTATTCAAAGAGAAACATTTACATCGCTGGACACGAATATATCACCTAATGTAAACGTTGGAAGGCGATGAATAATATCGAACGTTGAATAAATCAGTCCTAAATATCACGAATTTCCTGTATAGAATCGTCGCAAGGTCGGCGAACGGGTTTCTCGTTTCACGGTGAAAACGGTTTTGAATTCACAAATCTAGAAAAGAGGACCCGATGTCGGACCCATCCGTCACCCACTGATGTCGGGCCGAGTTTTTTGTCCAGTTCGTATAAGACCCGCAATTTGACCCAATTCTTGACCTGCTTTTTTCAATTGAACGGAAAATCCTTAACTAACAACAAAAGTCGTAGGTTATGATGATTTTGTACTGTTGTTGGATTTTGTACTTATTTTAGGATATGCGTTATTTTTAATCGGAATCGACGATGTTATGTTGCTGAAATACCACATGATGGAAACTATATAACCACAAGAGTGGGCATATCCACATGTTCCACATTCCCCTAATTTCCCTTTCCGACTCTTGCTAATCCTACATTTTTTTCTTTTCTGATATTACCATATAAGTTATTATTTATGAAAAATGATCACTTTTTCACGATGAAACATTAAACGAATCATTTTTCATATAGTTACCCTAAATTGCAAGTCCGTTATCATATATATAGATTCTTGTCCAGTATAAGACCGGTGAACGGTCCGCCGTGTTCATCGCGTGAGGCCCATTGCCTGTAGTCGATAACGTACCATCGTGCAACTTCTGGGCCTTATCCTCGGCAAGCCCCGACTTTGTTCTCGTTCTCCTGAAAGACGCCAGGTCGAGCTAGCAGTTACTTTTCGTTCGATACGCAAAGTTGCGACCTTCCTTATCGACTCGCAACTTTCTAGGTCTACATATAGTACAGCGAGAGATTGCCATCTAGAAGCAAAGTTCGCCCGTATTTTATACGCTATATAGGAACGCTTTCGCTCGGCTATTCATTTCCGAGTTCGAATCGAGTGCAGTGATTTATCGCGAGATACTCGAGGCCTAAAGTCTCATCGCTGGTGCTGTCCCTTTACTCCGAGATTTCTTTCTTCACCGAAAACCGGTTCTTGGTCGCGAGGCCTTACTCTCTTGCTCCGATCTCGCGCGCAAGGCTAATAGCCATTTCGCATCGTTTCTCCATGCCGTTGTTTCTTCTCGCCCGTACATTATTGTACCTTTTCCATGCATCGTGGACGTCTTGTAACGGGGCCCCGAATCGAAATTCACATTTTCTCCGTACGAACCGTATAATTAACCATCGTAGATGAAGGGCTTAACGAATGCGCATATGTACACACATTGACCATGCGATTTAACTGAAATAGAAGTTGACCTTTTCCTGATATTAAGATTTCTTGTCGTCTAACAATTGTAAGTTTTCCACAAATAGGCATCAACGTACAACAGTTGAAAGACGACTAGAACAAGAGATGCCGATTTTAACTACATAGGATTTTTAAGACTTTCATTTCACAAAATTGAGAACAAGGCCAAAACGGTACTACAGCGTTTGGTATTCCTTGCATCGTATACTTATTTGACCTTTGTAGTTCATCCCGCTTACTTGGCACCGTTTATGCGCTGCTCTTCCTCTAATCCTCAATATTTTCAACATGTCTTACATAATACAAGATGATTAAAAATCATCCCCAGTGGCGGATCGACCATTGTTGTCTTGTACAATTAATTCGTCCGTCGTTCTTCATTGTATTCCATTTCACTTTCAGCTACCTCGCAAGTTAGCGGTATAATCAGGTACGTCTTTTAAGTCATTTAATAAGATTGATACAATTACAGGTGCAACGAACAAATCCAATTTCGAAACACTGCACACCAGCACATCATTAAGTATGCTGTAGGAAGATATGAACAAGATGGAAGAGCTCTTTGAAGATCAAATGTCTTCAAGATATTTCATGGTTATCTTGACTAATGGAATCTTTAATCGCTACGTTTTCTTTAGTTTTGAAGAATGTCGTTAATGATAGGTTTTCCTTATATAAAGATAAGGATTCTAGGCAAATTGTTTCAGTTGACATCATAAAAATGATACATTAAATAACTGCAATTTTTCTTAAAACTAACAGTCTGTTAGAATTCGTTGCAAAATCGAAACAAATTTTGCTCACTTCAATTTCCAAAACTATCGACAAAGAATGTAATAGTAATCCTTTACTTTTACAACCGAACAGTAGGGTCTGCAGCTATTGTATTGTCAATGCTAACAGGAGTGATTCATGAAAACAGGTATCCAACCGCGATTCGGACATTGTCCGATGTGGAAAACTACATCAATGAGCTCTAGCGTTGAATTCTCTAGCATAGAAAACACGGGATCTGCGGTTCCAAGTGGAGGCTCCTACTACTCGTATATATATATATATATATACACGATATATATATACGATTCGACGCTCTAGACCGTCCTATGCCTTTTCAAGAATGGTGTTGGTAATGGCGGCAAAGCATGCCGACAACAACAAAAGAGGTTATAGACCGAGAATCGTTCGAAGTATACTCGGTGTATTGTTAGGAAAAAAACATAAGGTCGAGTAAGAAAGAGAGGAAATTTCGTTTTGCTGTGCGAAAATAAGAATGTGTTAAATTCGATTATGGACACGTGTATGTACGTCCGCTCTAGCAGGACACTGACGAATTACTAAAGTAGGCATAATTTATCAGTAACGTACCGGTAAAAACTCTGGAATATGACATTTTCATATCTGTGACGTGATTAACAATTGTTAACGGATCTTTTGTCAACATTGCCAAATCTTATACGTACATAACAAGTACAATCAAAAATGTTTCAACTCACAAGTGAAAAACATAATAGCATATACATATAATCGTGCCACTACGAATGAAATATAAATAATTATTACAAGAGCCTCGAGATGCATAAGTTTCATGAGAACAATGAAGTTTAAAGGGCCGTACCATCTCGGGTTCCTTATTTTGCTCGAGATGCATCTCAACTGGATTTATCCACCTTAGGCGCTGTATTTAAAGTCACTGTACAGCACACATGCACGAGGCCGCGGATCGTCCTCAGGCCCAAGGGCGCGTTCCGCCTTATAATTTTGATCTATAGCCGGGAGAGGAATCCAAGATGGCTGCCTCGCGGGGTCCGGCGATGCAGCGCGTCGTAAACAATGCCGCGCTCCAATCGGCGCTTTGTACGCCCTGGCGATCTTATAGGTATAGTATATGAAAGGATAATAATATTTTAAAGTATTAGGATAATTAGGATGGTCAGGACCAGGGATTTAAGATTCATAATGCGCTCTTAAGGCAATGCGTAATCACAGTAATTTTAGTTGGTCCCAATCGACTAATTTGAACCGTTGTTGCTTGGCGGCTATCCAGGGTCAAGCTGGATGATGACCTACGGTAATTCTAAGGGAAAATTTTGATTATGAAATAAGGTTTTCAATCGCAATCATAGGTACTATAATAATATATCTTAAATTAGGTTGTCGATATTTAATACAGGTAATTATAATTTACTTCTGGCAAACGTCTGTTCAAATCCCGTTCAAATTTTAATAATTGGATGATCAAATTTTTGTCAGGTAGGTGGACCAGGAGTCATTTACGGACAATTGTTTAAAATTTAAGTGTAAGAGATACGAAACACTGTTTGTTGTTATATGTTTTTCTCGTTTAGAAAGCTATATATCTTTACGGGTAAGCACAAAACAGCCACATGACAACGGAACTTAGGAAACACTTCACACATATTTCACTACTTTATTACGGTAATTGGGTCATATAAAATGATTATCAACTTGTTCTCACAGTGATTGCGGCACGTAATTTGCCAGTCATTATTCGGATCAAATCAGAAAATTATCGATTCCTTCCAACAAAAGGCAGTTTCATAATAACCATACTAATTTCTCAGCTTGGTTTCTTAAATTACAGTATAATAGCAAAAGATAATTGCGTTTTATCATTATTACCTCGTGTATTATAATATGATGATTAGCTGTTACTCTATACGAACAATGCCTACTTTTTTTGTATATTACATTTAATATTGAATAAACTTTTTAAGATTAAATATTCAGTTGAATTTATTTCGCATATATGGTAGAAAATAGAAACTTTGTGAAAATCGCATACTTTCTAAAATTAAAAAAAATCTCTATGTTTTGGGGAAGATGTAATCGTACATTGCTATAATCATTAATGCAAATGTTATGGAACAAAAATGCTAATAAAATATTGATTACAGAATACAAATTATTCATTTGTGTTAGCCATCTGTGTTCATCCATGTTACGTTCGTGTTAATTATGTTTATGTTCACGAGTGCTTGTGCAAACAAGAAAGAGGATTGTACATTGATAAAATGTTGGTAATGCTGAATGCCAGGCTATTCTAGCATAGTTTAGATTAAATATGTAATGAAGACATAGTTGCCAACAAATACCATAATTATGGTACTACAACATGTGTTGGTATATGGAATTATGGTACATGTTGGCAACCCTGAATGAAGATGATCAATATCGGTTGAAGTACAAACATATGTGTAGCTTTAAAATAACTATTTATAGTAAATTTTGAAAACACTATTGATTTTTTGCCGAGGAATAATAATTTGCATTACATAATGTGGCACCAACAACATTTCGGAAATTATAAAACTCTTTTGATATAGTAAATTAATATATTGTAATTGAGGTGAAAAGAATATTATGTGCAAAAATATATTTGTAAACAAATATTTTTAACTTTCTATTGTCATTGAAAAAAAGAGAAACAAAAAAGAAAGTAATTTATCGAACGACATCAAATTTAAACATTTTGACGAAATAAACATTGTTCTTAATAACACTTAAATTGTAATAATATTACATTACTGACAGACCATTTATATACGCGCGAGTATCAAACATATTATGCGTATAGCGTGTTATGCTGTTTGCGTTGCAATGTATACAATACATGACATTTCATTGTTACTATTTTTCATCATTTCTCTACATTTTATTACAATTTGTTATTATCGTTTATTTTATAGGAATAATTACAATCGTTCCTCTAAAAAAGTAAAAAAGTGTTCATATATTTATACGCAATGAATTTTTTGTTAACGTATCATATTATTCGTAAGACATTGTGTCATGATCTTAGTGTAATCGGCAACTTTGATTAGAATTACCTCCGGTGGCCTAGTTGCGGTTCCCGCCATTTTAGTTTTTTTAACGGCCTTGCTTGAACTTTTCTTACGGAGGTCGCACTTTAAGTCTCCAAGAATGTCATTCACTGCGCGTTGCGCTAAAAAAAGTTTCATTTGACGTGAGAATTATCGCCACGGAGTCATTTGCCGCAGAAATGTCATTCATTCTCTTATCATTTGTGTATCTTTTGCAATGTAGTCTCGACATTTTCACTTCACAGAATCAAATTTTGACGCACCCCATTCAATAGTCGATTTTGTACAGTAATTACAATTAATGTATTAAAATACACCATTTCATTAATCTATATGGACTCAATTTTGAAAGGAATTTAATTATTAAATGCGTAACATTTCTTTTTGAAATTTTGATTAATTAATAAGTTAAGTTGACGTCGATAAAGAAAAAAGTTTACTTTTTGAAAAATAAAAATCGCAGTATTATAGTCATTTTATATATACAAATGCTTCACAAAACCTTGCAAACATGTCTTGATCGTAATTGTGTGAAGATATACCAAGATAGCAAGCTGGAAGGTTACTCTAAAATTACGTAGATTACAGACGTATCAAATAGTCGATTACTGGCCGAAGACCGCGCGTGAAATTTCAGCAAATTATACACAATCACTTTTTACTATCGGAAACTGATGAAATGTTTGAAGTGAAAACACGATAAAAAGATAATGGAAAATGGCGACGAAATCGAAGGAAATGGAATTAAACATTGTCGTCGTAAAATACCATCTATATATTTACTGTAATGATGGTGAATTGTACGTGTGATGACAGCGTTAAAGTCGATAACACGATGATCATAACGATGATGGTATAGGCTGTAAAAATGAAGATGAAGATGAAGATGATGATAATAGAAATGGTAAACAAAATCCATATATATTTCAATAATTAAAATAGACTTATTATTCCGAAAGATCAATGTTATCATCATCCCTAGTAGAAATCTGTCCATTTTTTTCTTACACTATCCATTTCTCCTATGCCTTTAACACGGTAAATATCTGAACTGTCTAAGAATTGGCTAAGTTTTCATAAATGTTTTCATTTCTACCAGGGCTTTTATTGTTCATTTTTTTGATCATTGGAATGATAATAACAGTTGCTATAATCGCAATGAATATGTGGACAATGATCACAAATGCTTATCACAACAACAGTGGTGGCTAGCTCAGGCTAGCGACAATGAGCGGTAATATATATCTGATGAAATAAGATCGTCAAAGTATAAATAACGTTGTGAACAATGAAAATTGGAATTAAAACAATCTCGTACAATATAATAATGAATTCAATGACGATACTTACAATACACAAAATGCTATACTTACGATGATTGCGATCATAATATGAAGATAATCAACATGAAGATAATCTTATATTATATAGCTATCATCTTTTGTATTCGCAGCTAAGTTATAGAAACACGTGACAAAAGGTATGACAACAGTGATGATATAAAAGTCGCCAGAAATAGCGAGAATTAAATTGCCTTGTTTATCCGGCGTAAAACAAATTGCGCAGCCATGAGCTTTCGTCGCAATTTGTTCAACCCTCGTTAAGAATTTATGAAAAAGACTCGCCTATGTAAAGAAGCGACGAAGGCGATTCGGCGGAATTTTAAAAAAGAGCCCATCGAATAACAAACAATACCACCGCAGGTTGAATATACCTGGCGGAGATTCTCTGTTCCGGAATTTTTCTGCAGCATCCGCTCGACGTCCTACGCTCTGGTCCAGGGCACGAATCCAGTCCCCTTACTCCCCCGTCCCAGCAACCCCACCTGTTTATCCGTCGTAACGTGCCTTTGCCCGCCACCTCCTTCCACGTAGTCCTCTTACGGCGAGCCGAAGGCCCCGGCGCGCACTGCTTAGCAAACACGACAGATCCAGGGGCACGGTTGCTCGGGGGCCCGAGATCCGAGTGATCCGTTCCTGCTAACTTGGCCAGAGATCGCCGGGGCCCGTTCCTCTCAACGCGCTCCCAGGCCCGAGTTACCGCAAAACGGACCTTACGCGGGAGAGAGCGAGCCAGAGAGTGAAGGAAAGAGATAGGGCCTTGTGGCCCGTCGGTCCCGACTAACAATGACGCCCAGTTCTGCGCGGCGGTCCGTGCTCTTCGTGCTCCTGCACCGCGGTCCGCGTTCCTCAAATGAATTCAGGCACTTAGGCATCGATTTGGCCGGAGCGAAGAATCAGTATCGGGCCCAAAATGACCGGCACCAGTTTCGGGCAAGGGTCGAGTGCGATTGTCAGTGCTCCTGGAGTGGATTAACAGTGTAAATAAAAGAAATATTTAGTGGATGCTCCTTTGCGGTTCCTTTACCACCAACCTTGCTTATAGATGCTTCGCGAAGAGCCGGAGATTACTCGGGGGATAAGTTCGACGTGAGAACATCTCGAGCAAGGTTTCCGGCAGGCAGGTGCCGCCTTTGCGGATGTATTAATTGCGCTCTTGGATTTTCCTCGAGGTGGAGATATGTGCGAGTGCGGTGACGAGTGTGCCGAAGGGGCGCGAAATTCCGGCACCTCACCAGTTTTTTCAGCGACTGGGGAATTTTAACGGAGTTACCCGACGTGTTGTTTTTTCCACTTGAAGAGCTTCGCTTGGCGACGAGATATGGCCACTTTGGGCCTCTCGAAGGTCTTTATATTGGACAAGTACTTTACCGAGTTGCAAAAGTTCTGGGAGACCGAGAAGAAGCTGAAAGGTACGTTCCTCCTCATCATTCCTGTCTACGCTAACTTAAGACATTCTTTATTGGATTCGATTATAATGATTCTTGCTAATCCACGTGTCACGGAAGAACTTTTTTTTTATGATTACAATATTTGGAACATTTTCGTGTTCAGATCAATTCGTGTGCGGATCATTCGATTCTGATATTTGTAGATGTAATCTGTCCACAATTCTAGGAGTAATATCGACGAAGATGGTATTTATTTCTTCTTTTCGTGGACTGTATACGATATAAAAATGCTGTCTTCCGTACAAGCATAAAAGAGGAGACCTTTCGAGTAACGACAGGTTGCGTTCAATTTCGATCCTACAATTTTGAACGAACGTCGTGATGCGATAGTCGTTGCGGTTCACCATCCATTATTATCGCTATCTTTGTCGCAAATGTTTTCGTCTCTTGCTCCGTTAAAGTGACATTAACACGCATAAAAATATTCGAAACGGCACGGTCTATAATACGAGCGTCCGCCTTGAAATTAATTTCAAGTCTGATGGTCAGTTTTACTCTTGCTTGTTTCGCGGTCCTCTCGCGACAGATAAAAATGACCTGGGCGCCCTGCGCGCTACTCGCCACGTCATTGGTCCGCACGAAAACGAAGAGTTAAGCGCCCGACCGTCATTATAAAAGTTCAGCGCTTTCTAGCGTGGGACTGATGTGGACCCTTTGCTCTCTCTCTCTCTCTCTTTCTTACGTCCTTCATATTTTTCTGCTTTCGCTTTTGCGTTTTTCTTCATTTTTTTTTGGTGGTTAGAATGAACTTTTTCTATTCGTTACTGGTTTTCGATTTACTTTGATTCGAATGTCACGTTACTTTGATTCTTGGAGGGCGAACAACTGTTGATGACAATTAATTTTTGTTCGACTAAAAAATCATTCTCTGTGATTGATAATCATGTCTTGCGGGAAAATATCGATCCTTTAAGGCACTGAGGGAGAACACTGATGATCTTCCACTACTCGTTTATTGAGATGCATCGATGTTTTTTATAATGTCGTAAATGAGAAATAGAATTTGGAGAAGTGATTGGCGACAATATGGACGTTACTCTGATGCGATTGGTCATCAATAATCATGATACGTAAAACCAAAGGCGATTTGGTAACGTCAACTGAAGGTTTAGTTCTACGACGGTCTAATTTTAATAATTTTTTAATGAATCATAAGAAATAGCAAAACTTCATTTTTACATTTTGATGATGTTACGATAAAAATAATAAAAAAAAAAATAAAAAAAAAATAGAAACGTTAAAGAGCGCAGGCATGAAAAAGGTGTCGTTCCGAAAAATGGGCTATTACCATTTTATTTTTCCCTCCGTATAATTTTAATGGGTCGGAGATTGGATTAGCCGGATATACATATGTACCTGTAGATATGGGAAATGTAATAAAAGAAGCTGCCGACTAACAGAATCGTGGGCGGAGATCTCACGTTTCGTGCATCTGCGACAAGGACACACGCGAATCGAAGTTATTCCGTTGACTAAATCGGGCTCTGTCCTTTGTATATAGCCGTGGGGATCATTGATTTTTTTTTGAGAAATAATTATTTTTCAAGGACTTTTAAACACTCACACATGTAATGAATCGTAACTTTCAGTGTATCACAACTTTTTCTAACAATTTTAAGGAATCGTCAATAAAAATACAAAGATTACACTAGAAAAATAGTACAGCCGGAACCAAATTTTTCAATTAAAAGCATTCAACCCTATAATCACTCGAAATATAATTATTTGTTGATATTAAGAAATATGATGATAATTATCAAAATATTTTTTTTTAAAGTTATATACTACAAGTCTCGGTAAATAAAAAAAAAATCAGATTTTAAGTACACTTTTTAAGTCAGGAAAGAAATCGCTATACTAGCAAATTAATCAACTATTAAATGGCACCCGGTATTACGAGAATGACTAGAATGGCCGTAAATGACGATCGAATTAAAGTCGTTTTTCTGTGCTTGATCCAGCGCAGCTGGGAAAACACACGGAACTCTCAAGAATGAAGAAAAACGCGGCGTTGTATAAGACATTAATTAAAAAGCGTAGTTATTTCAATAATCGTTCAATTACCACCCTGTTTATCGAAAGTTCCAGCATTTCTAGGGACTTTTCTAAAGACCTTATTATAAGGGTACATTTGTGCGTTATACACGGGTATATTTGCGTAGGTTTGTGCGGACATCGAGTATATATATGTACAGTATATTAATTGAAAGTCACGACAAACAATATACCGGAAAGTGCGCAACAGCCGCGGTTGATTTGCGATGACACGTGTTAAATGCGCGAATTAATTGCTCTTTTGATCACGCATACATGTGTGTTCGCCGTATGGAGAAGAAGTCTTTGCGTGTAACATGCCAAAACTTGGATGTATGTCAACAGCACGCGTCGATACACATGCAAGTTAGGTAAACAAGAAGCTTTGGAGTCTGCAAGCGACTTAATAATCGATATCGAAATAACTTCTCTTTAGGACTTAGATGTTGCCTGACAGCAGTTGATAAATGTTGATTGCGATACTGAAATATTTTCACTTGGTTTTCGTCTCTCCTATACGCAAATTCACTTACATTGTACTTTCGTTAATAAGTTTCAATTTTCTTGCCAATTCGGTCGTTAAGGTAATTATCGTCGACGATATATATATATATATATATATATATATATATATGTATATATGTATATTTATTTATATTTTACACTTATTACGAATATTTCTATACATACATAAATATGAAACCAGCGATTTCCGTTATTTTTTTAGTATATTTTTACGTTTGTTTTATTTTTATTTTTTTGTATCGATTCGTTTTTGTGCTTTTTGTTTATAATTTCGTCATTTTTTTATTAAAAGATTTCAATTCAATTCAATTAATGCGAAGATTTTTAATTCTGTTCTGATCATCAACATTTCTTGTTATATAAAATCATACAAATTGATTAAATACAATTTATAGAGTTGTCTAAAAATGTTCAGTGTTTTATATTTTTCATCGGAGAGAATCATGGTCAATGTCTTTTTATGCATCATATATATTCTTGCAGAATATTTAGATTTTTCACTTTTTTCACACAATCTTCATACTTGTCGGAAGAAAATGTAAAGACTCTCGAAAAAATTGTGAAAATTTATATGAAATTATACGAAATCTGTTTTGGAAATGCTTATACTTTTTGTGACTAAATGTTAATAAAATTATCGAAACCAATTTTTCGAGAACTAATTGATTTGCAGATAATTGCAACCCTAGTAGAAAATAAGACCAGTTTATGGTCATTTTTATGGACTCCTTTACTTTTAACATAGAGGCCAGAAAAATTGGGCAAAAACTTGTCTTATTTTCTAACATGGAAATCGTCGAAAAAATCCACGATTGAAGAGAAATATTGGCGAAACAGAAAAAATTTGAATAAAATCAATTATGAATAGTGTTTTATAAAAATCTCGGTGACATCGCACGTGTAGATAATAGGACGTATATACTCACAGGATACCGCTATCTCCACGTTATGATTTCTTCGGATGTATATAGGGATTTGCCGCAGGGGGCACATAATTTATATTTTGACGCGTGAAAGGGTACCGCGCGAATTCGAAGCGTTTCAGATGTTCAATTCCATTACGAAAGATTGTTCGTATATTTTAAAGGTATACGTATATAAGGGGATTTATATAGAGTCTCAATCGAGAAATTCTCGAGACTCTTCCACTATATATAGAAATAATCGTGAAATTAATGACACGGGTTGCTTTAAAATATCGAGTTAAACTTACGTTTATTGTCATTGAGTTGAAAATTGTAACATTATTGGGATATTTAAGAAAACGAAAATTAATTACAGACAACAGCAGCGTACACTAAGTTTATGAGATTTTTTTTTTATTATGAAAATTAAACTAATACTGAACGTTATTTATTTCATTCAAATATTGTAAAAAAATAGTAATGCATTTATACTAAAAAAGTGGCGGAACCTACAGAAGTGTAAAGATCCAAGTAAAAACTGTTTAGAAGCAATCAATGTAACAATCGTTACTATTACATTTTACATTACACATTTAGACGTAAATTGCACCGAGTTGTAAGTAGAAAACGACATGTTGTATACAATAATACTGGATCAACAGTCATAATTACGTCATTATTTTTTCATTGCAGTTCCAGGTTATACCGTAGATTACTGATTATTTAGATCATATCTGTATGCCAGCTCTGAAACGTTATGAATAAGACGTGCATACATTCTTAGTCCTGTAATCACTACTTCCATTCAGTTTCCCGTTAAAAAAAAAAAAAAAAAAAAATGACGATTTTCCCACGAACGTTAACGTACATTTTGTAATAACTCTCATGAATATAGATGATCTTAATATGTTGTTTTCAGTGCGGATTTAATATTTCGATAAAATCAACTGCGTAGATTCAGATCGATATCAAACGTCTAATGTGTCGTATATATACAATTTCACTAGTATTATATTGAGAATTCTGAAATTATGCATCTATATACGTATATATTCCGAAATTAATCCACGAGTTAGTATAATAATTCTCGTAAACATATCATAGATTAAAATAAAATAAGATAAAATGACTGTATTTATGAAAATCAAAACATTTTATATATATTGCTGTTAAAAAATAGTAACACACGTCGACATAAATTTCTGAGACTATTTGGAGAAAAATTTTACTGTTTCTAGACGATAAATTTTCCGGATCATTTCAAAATAGAGTGAAATGTCACTCCAAGAATTTTAAAGAAATATAAGTACATTTCGTGATAAATAAATATTCTTGTGAATAACTTTTCAGAAGATAACTAAAATGTTGATTGTATTTTACAAAGTCCAACTCAAACACTGGAATACGTAGCCGGTATTAAATCGTATTATGGATATCGCAGGTGACATTCTACAAGTTAATTCAACTGATTAAAAACCTGATTATCAAATAAATGTGATATACAATTTTATTACAGCATAAAATATACGAGATTTACTTATTTATGCTTTTTATTTCAATTGTTGGTGAAATGTCGATTTTTCTTTTTTTACTAACCAATTTGACAGTTGATGAAATACTTTTTCTATTTTTATTATTAAATAAAAATTCCTGATTATATAATATGTACTTTTAGAAGTTGGTCAATGAATCAATAGTTCATTTAAATAAATTGAATATCCAGTAGCATATATAAATTATGTTTGTGTTATTTTAATTATAATTACTCATATTCGTTCAAAATACTCTAATAAGTGATACAAATGTATGAATATCAAATTATGCCAAAAATGTCAAATTTGATATTTCATAAAATTATTTTAATCACTGTCATATATCTTGATCATCATTTGTATATAAATTATAGCCTTCACTGTTTAATTAAAGTTGACATATTATTAATAATTTACAGACAGTTAAAGTTTATGGTGAATTTGCAAACATCGATAGAACGATATATTTATTAACGTTTACGAAATTTAATGAAGATTCCATATAGTGTTCGAGAATATTCGTCCATTTTATCAACGTTTACGTTAATTGTTAGCAATGTTCGCTTTATTTTTATCGGATTTTCTCGTCATTTTAAAACGTTTCTCAAACATGTTTTGTATAATGATCGTTGCAACGATTCTGATTAGTTGGAATATGCCGTCAATTGAAATTTGTCATTGTTTTGTTTTTACGCACAGTTTTTACGAATACACTTTTTGCGCCTGCTCTAATTGAACGATGTAAAATTGTCGGAAGTACGACAGGTTTAAGTGTATGGCCAATGAATTCATGGACCAGTAAATTCGACGTTTTGTGAATGAGGCGCGCCCCAGTCTCGTTGCGTATATAGCAGGGAATCGTTTTCAGACCCTGGGATATATAGTATCAAGCTATAGCTTGATAATAAAAAAAGAAGTTCAAGAAGAGAAATTTATTGACCTGGCAATAACTTTAAAATACAATCTTAAGATTGAATGTCGTAGCTCTCTCTATACTTTACCGAATGTTACTTACCTGAGATTCTTTTTTATTAATTTCCTCATATTTTATTTAAGTGAAATTACTTTAATTTTACATATTAAAAATTTTGTTTCTACTTTCGTTTTTGAACATTTTTCAAATCGACAATTAAAACGTCACTTTTAAAAGAGCTTCAGAAAAATTTGTAAACGTCAACTTTTGCTTTAATAAAATGTTGAAATCTTTAATTTTAAAATTGAAGATATATGGACAATGAAATAACTTTCTAAGTAAGTATTCCTATAAAAATGCGAAATAAAATCATATTACGGTATGATATAAAACTGACTGAAATCGAATCGTTTAAAATCGCATCCGCAACAAACCTCGTTTTTCGACGATTTTTTTTCTTTTAACTTTTTTTTTTGAAAATTTGCACTCGTGGATTTACGAGGGGATAAAACGAATGCGATCCGAGACGATTGGGGAAGCGAATAATTGGCCACCAGTCGTCTATATATGTCAGAAATTGACACCGGCGGCCGCTGGGTTTATATATGGACTTTGCGTTTTTATAGCCATCGCAGCGATCCGCTCATATAGGGAAGAGGAATTCAAATCGGAAATGCAGTTTCATTCCTGATAAATCAATAAAAATTACTTCAGTATGTAATACTATTTTTGCGATTCGATGCGGTTGTTGTACAATGACACTTTTATTTCAACGTTTTATTTCAATTCGAAACATTATTGATAGCATTTTACAAAAATAATCGTATACCTATATGCAATTGAACATCGAATACGTTTATTTAACGAGTTATTTAATACTTCCAAGTAAATGACAGACGTGACTATATATTTAAGATATAACGAAGTGGTGATAGGAGGGAAAAGGGGATGTAATGAAGAATATATATACCGACATATTTCGTATAATTTTCGTCACTCCCTCTTATATATATTAATTATCATTTTTATTAATATGGACTCCCGTTCATTAAATTTCATCGCAGTTCATAAGATTTATCATTTTACATTTACATTTTGCATTGGCATTACTGAAAAAAGTATAGTTGGAGCAAACCATACGATGGTTGTATTAACCATATAAATGATTGGGTCAACCATGTGAATGATTGCGGCAACAGTACTTTTTGTTCAGCGACGTATGTTTATAATTATATCAGCGTTTATTACTGTTGACCAACCTTGACAGACTACTAACAACCTGACGTACTATAATTTTGAACAGGATACGATACAGTATATTCTATATACAATATTATTATTAACATTGTACAAATACAAAATTACGGTGCGGTCTGGCAACATTGCTGTTGACCCGAGTTCAGACGCATCCACCGTTACTCCAACTATCCGTAACATTTGTCTATACTTTCTATCATTTCAGATGTGTACCCTTTTAATTTTCATCAATGCTCATCTATATATTTACCAACACTTTCCTATTAATTGATGGCATCTTATTGCTGTATTTATACAAGATACCATCAGCTTTCAACGACCCTTCGTCAAACAATATTTCAGATAAAATGTTCCCTAGCTATTTCCACGCACCATATATTAGTATTCTGTGATCCTTCCATGTTGACTCACAAGATCCCACGAATTGTCTGTTCTTATTTACATTGAATCATCTCATCGATTTTCAGACGTTTCTCGTCATTATTATATTTTTTTTTGCACTCGAATCTCGACTACGCTAATCAAATATGCAACGCGGCATTACGATGTTTTCTTTGTTTTTTTTTTAAAATAATTTCCTTTCTTCCATTTTACAAGAACTGGTTTTCTCGGCTTTCCCTCATCTCCCCATCGTCGAGGGTCGCACGACACTCGAGGGACCTTCGGCGGCAGGCATCAGGAAGCTTCGGGAAAACTTTCTTCGTTAAAGAGGGACTTCTTCTTTCTTTGTTTGGATCGCGATATCGCATATCCGAGTATGAAAATCGCGTCGGGGGACCTAAAGAAACAGCGACCTGGGAAACGAAGAGAAAGGGCGATGAAAAGCCAGTGTATATTATTTCGCCGACTCGAGAAATGCATCGAGAAGTCAAACCAGACGTACAGTTAGCCGCAAAACAACTCTAACGTCGGCTTCGAACCTTTGCCCGCGACTGAAAACCAGATCAAACGTCCGAGCACGCGGTATTTCGACAGGATAAAAATAATACGTTACTTTGCCGCCATGATCTGAGAACTCAAAGATTTAGCTTCGTTTCTTTCACTGAAAACAATGAAAAAATTAATTGAAGTTTTTGTTTTTAATCGATTGTTTTCGAAATAATACGTTGTTGAAATTATCGATTGCTTAATCATTTTCTGTTGATCACTACATTCTGCATTTTTTCAGAATTGTTAAAATCGAATCAAACGCCCGAGTTTATTTCGCTGACAACGCGCATGCAGTTCCTGATAAAACGATAAGACATAGTAGGTTTCTAAATGTACCTTTCTGAATCATTGCCTCCTGCTTTTTTGCGTATATACTTATCTCTTATACTCGCGAAGAAATTAATGGCCAACTGTTGTAACCTTGATGGCCGTTTTATTGCCGATCTATTCGGGAATAAAAGATGTCGCTTCGAGCTCGATTTATTCGAGTTTGTTCGACTATTTAAGTTCTGCCATCTACGTATCTAGATTTTCTTAATTTCGTACTTAATTAGAATTATCAGATATGCGTTAATATTTATTAGCGATCAAAGTATATTCAAATGATTCGACTATATACAGTCTATAAATTTAAGTTTGTGTAATTTATGAATTCTTCAGTTTTCCGATTTTGAAAAATAATTTCATATTCGTCATTTTTCGAATTTTTGAAAAAAAATGTAATATATTTAAATGCATTGTTGGAATTAAAAAAATCTAAAACTTCCTAATGTATACAGTCAAATTCAATTAGTACCATTTAATAAACAACATTCTATATGTACTACTACGATAACAAAACGTAAATAATTTAAAAGTAGTCGTAACATACCAATTGAATATTCATAGCTTGTACGATCGTTTACTAGAACGGAATTCGTGTGTTGTGTCTTATTTATTGGTTTTCTTGTTGCAATTAGTCTTTTGCGATTAAGTACGTTTTTACATGCAAATTATAACTTGGCGTTATTTTTCTTTTTCGTAAAATATGACAAGCTACCGAATTTCTACTGACAATCGATATTTTCTTTTTCACGTCAGATTGCACGTGCAGCATAATTAATGCTACGAGATTATTAATTAAGCAAATAATGTATATATGTGTATGTATGTAAATAATGAGCAGGCATATTTTAATGCATATCCGTAATTAAGTTGTAAAGTATATTAACATTATTTTCGTTTACTTTAATTACGTACAACCTTTAATTTATTATTCTGTAAACACCTGGTAAATAATACTATGACATATTATTAATTTTTCATTTAGAACTAGTTAAACAAATAATTTTTGATCAAATTATTTTGATCCGATTAATTTCAATTATTTGAGCGCAGTTTAATGGAAATCTATTTAATTAAGTTTACTTACTTTAATTTTAATTTTACATTATATTAATTAATTAATATTAATTTTAATTAACGATACCGGGAATATAAATCAAATAACCTTTTCAAATTTGTATTTTCTCCTCTCTTTGTTTTTTAGAGATAAATATAACCGCAAGATTAACTTTACATTTCAACATTTCACGTAATAGAGGTCTTGAAAAATGTATTGAATTTTTGAAATTTTTCAAATTTCGAAGATTGACTTGGTTTATGTATATTGACGTTTAAATTTTTGTATATATTGTCTGCGTCGAACATCTGACAAAATTCAATGTTTATTTTTATTCTCTTGAAATTTTTATTGACGCGCACTGGTTTAACTCTGTTTTGAGTTCGTCATCTGATAACATTTGTCATATTATATTATTATTCGTGCGGGAAATTACATTTCCCATATTTGTACCATTTTGTGATTACAGTCGTCATGAATGGTGATCCAAATCGTAAATATTTTTGTATATATTCTAAAGATTGATCATTTTTTATAATTATTTTTATAAAATCTTTATATAACAATTGGCCTCGTTGTTAATTAAATAACGTATGATAGAAAATTGTAACCTCACTTTTGAACCTAACATAACCTCACTTTATAACTATTATTATCTCAAATTGAACGAAACTTGTAAAATTAAATCTCCACGTCAATATCTTCAATCACAAACGAAAGCCTCGTCGGAACCTAAGCGCGAATCGACGCATTCATTTGCTTTCTCGTTACAACGGGAATCTCACCTTTTGATAAAGGAAAAGGTGCATCGCCGGGAAGATATCTAATGTTAAAAATGCGTATTTTTTTTCACCGTGGATCCAAGGTGAACTTCGCTGGTCGTGTTGCTTGGGTATAAAGCACCGCGTTAGATGCATCTCGCGAGAGATTCCCTTCAGTCGGATTTATGCGGGGCAACGGCCTATGCGGCTTGGCACATATATATATACATACAGATATATACTCATACACATGTATGAATACATATATGCATGTGTGCACGTTGTTGCTCTCGCTGTTTCAAAGATGCTCAAGAAAAAACACACTTATATATACACGTATATATACGCTTGCTACTTGTTATGCGACTCACTCGTACATTCGAATTCGTGTATAGATGAAGTGTTACATAATTCATCATCGTTCGTAATTTTTCGACATTTTTATCGTTTCACACATTTTCAGACTATTTACATAATTTTTTTTTCTTCATCATATGCATATAATAATATTAGCAGAATTCTACAAATTTTTATGGTAAATTTGTCACTCCACAAAGAGAGAAATATCGCTGTTAAAAGAGAGGAGAAATCACTATTTTAAAAGAGCGGTAGAATTTTTTTTCCTTGAAATTTTAAGATAGTGTATTCATTCTTAATTGCTTTTCGGGAAATTAAAAAAAGTTCAGGTATCCTTGTTCAATTTTTACTTGCCTCATAAATACCACAATACAACCTTAACTCAAACTAATACACTTCTTTCGAAGAGTTATGCATTACACAAAATCCCTAAACTATAGATAATGCATGTAGACCTATTCTTTCCAGTATCGGTACCCCCATATATATAGTTTATCAAAAATACTTTCTGAAATAATTAGCCGTAATGTTAGAAAATCACAATCGCATATAAAAAATAGTTTCCAATTATTTGAAAAAAATCAACGATATCTGTATATACCAAATATAATCACATTTTAATTTGCACGTGACGTGGAAATTAGTTTGTTAAGACGATATCACCAGGCATGCACTCGTACTCAACGGTTACAATAGATGAAATTACAAGTGATGTCATATTATATTTGCTGGCTTACTAATTGATTGGAGATTCAACGTATTTATATATAAAAAAAAATAATAGTAATAGATTTTTGGACCTCTTAATTATAAAAGAATACAATAAAATCATTACTGATTAGTATCAGAAGCCTACTTGCTCGGACAGACTATTGAAACCACCCTATGTCAGATAATATTGCCATTATAATATTCGAGACATTGGGAAGTATGCTAATTATTTTAGAGACGTATAATTCATTTAATTTATTTAAGTGACTCGGTTCACCGATAGAATCATTGACCAATCATTCGATAAATATAAATGATCAATTTCGAGCATTGTATTCATCGTTTGCATACAGCATTAAAAACAGCTGATGCTATCAATCAATCAATCGGTCGAAAAACAACAGCCATAAATATTTCGTAGCGAAAATCGTTTATCGAAAGGCGTTACGTGCCAACTATACAAACGACGTAGTCGACGTTTAAAAATATATATATATAGAATTTAACACACTCACACACACATACATAAGCCCTTTTTTAAAACCCACGTCACATAGTCGAGGAGCGGCGCCGAAAGGTATGAAATCGCAACGCCCTTCGAATTATATCCGGACTCGCGACCATAAGTACACAATATATGCTGTTTGTACGAAAGACGTCGCTGATGAATAACAATTTCCAAAATTCCCCCGCGGAAGATTCCTATTAGGACGTATATGTACCGCAGATTGCGGACAGCCCAGAGATGAGTGCGCGATCCCGCATGAATATGGTAATCTCCCGCAAAGTCGGCGCCATAAATTATATTGTATTTTCATTCGATCAAGCCTGACAGTGTATGAGGTGTGGAGGTCGGAAAATAAAAAACGCAATCTTTGCCGATTAAATTATAAGTTTTTATTGCCGGGAATATCGCTTAAACGTGAATTTTCGAACGAGATTTTATCGGTTATTGATTTTCAATAATACAATTTTCTCATTACGATGAATTGAATTTGTGTTCGTCGTGATTTGATGTTTCGACGTCGAATGGGCGAGTCGATGCTAGCTGTTCAATGTGGCTTTCGATCATTATATAGATCATGAATCGTATCATCATACGATATGATGATGATGATATATAGTCATCCTAGTCGCGTCATCGATATCTTCTCACGTTCATTAATATTCCATAGTGCCTATACGCTAATATATTCAAATACCCATGAATATTTTGGAATTCCAAAGGCAAACATAAAATTGCGGTACTGTTCCTCCAATATACGATGTGGACAAAGCATCATCGCGATTGTCAGCGTTTTCGTGGAAATGATCTTTGTTGATCCTACCCTTAGCGAAAGAAAGAAAAAAAAACAATATGAAAAAAATAATTGACGGACACAATTTCGTCTAGTCACACGAAAGCGTGTCCTTTCTCGTTCTTGGAATATAGACGCATTCCCAGGGTTCGGCCTCGTAGCCTTGAGCTGCAGATATAATGATGTACCAAATTTTTCAACCGTGGGAAAACGCAAATGGATTGTTCGCAATTATCGAAGGTGGTAGCTGCGCCGAAAACGATATCTTGACGTTGAAACAATGAAACGAAAATTACAGGCAGCGACGATTATGGCAAGCTCCGTCTTGGGGTATTGTATCCTTTCTTTGAATTTTTCGAATGTTTGCACGAATTCTGGGCAGGACTCTAAAAGGCTGAAAAGTCCATTCTGTGCTGATTAGTTGTTTTTTCTTTTTTACGATATTAAAATAGTTCTATCAACTGTTCGAGGAGGTCCGATTTATCAATAAAGAACCATTACAAATCTGACGTGCTGTTTCTAAATTCGCCATCTTGAAAAATTATCTTCAAGGATTGTGGCTGAGGGCTCGTGGTCGAGACATTTTGGTCGTTTATAAGGTAATCTTCTTCCGTTTCGATCGTATCCTGATTCGAATCATCGACTTTCTTATCAGTCCAGAAGTCGAGATTTTCAAAGATCGTACCAATATATACGGAGGTAAATCTTGAGGTATAAGGTAATAATGCAAGTAAACTGTTCAATGAGGTCGCGCTATTGGAGTTCTCTGTATAGTACGAGATTTTTCTGAAGGACGCATGGTAGAAATGATTTCCAGGTGCCGATTATTGCTTCATCGCGATGAAGCTGGGTTCCTCTCACTGTTCACTTTTCTCTCTCTTTCTCTCTCTCTCATTCTCTCTTTCTGCAGATACATGTGTATCTGTCTTTCTTACACACACGTATATACCGATCATCGCACATCACATCACCGGTTATCTCTTAGAGAGATCGTTGAACCTTTCGAGTTTTGCTCGTCGCGCGCGCCTGTCCGATCGCGTGCGACGGTCGCTCCGACGTTTCGCAACGGATAATCGATATACGTTATTATGTTATTGTTCGCTAATTGCGCTACGTACGGCTTTATTCATTAGCGAAGAGCATCTCAGGATGCATCGCGTTTGAATAAATTTGTTTTTTTCCCGTTACTTTAGTAAGATTCGATGCGAAATCTATTTGTCATTTTTACGAGAATACTAAGTGACGTTATAATCCCATCGAATGGCACTTTTATGGACTGGATTGGCTCATGGGTTTCCAAATGAAACTCTCAAGGAACTAGTAGAAATCATTTTCTATACACTTTGGCTGGAATTTTTTTAATTATCGTTTGAAATCAAACATAATTGTGGGGAGTATGCCGAAAAATAACAATAGATTTTTTATTTTTCTATAACGATTTTAACTAGTCACATTTCAAACTATAATTCTTTGGATGATATGATTGTCAGACCTGTATTAATTTTCCTCGATCTTTAGCGAAAATTGATTTATATATAATTGAGGGTCTATAGTTCAAGTTTCACTCGAATATGCGTGAAATGGTGCTCAGAGAATTCAAGACTGTATTATTACACGATATAAGAGCAAAAGCGATTCATCCGGTGTTTTCTTTCATTAAACGATACCCGTCTTAAGTATGCCTGCAATGTTTTTCTTAATTATATAAGTCGACTTACCGTCCAAGGATTCGAGAGCGACGAGAATATTGTCAGTGTATAATACGCTTCGCTGGTAAATGATCTAATTAAATCGTGGCTATAAAATGTCACTTGAAGCCTGAAGGGCAGGTGATGGTAGACGCAATTCGCGTACATTCTTTCATCGTTACTTTATATAAACAATCAACGAGCTAATTTCTAAAATAAAATGAATTAAATTATATGATCTCGTTATTTTCAAAGTATATCATACTATTTATAAATATTAGAATAATTTATTTTTATATCTTTACAGAATACGTACAAAATTTTCGTTCATCAATATTTGAAAGCTGCTGATACAAATTAAACTTTTTCTTAATCACCAACGCTTTTCATTAATAATATTCATTAATAATATTCTACATTATTCTGTACTGTTTTTTTCTGCTTTACCTCCAAAATTATTAATGTTCATGAATAATCAATAACTTTTCATAACATCCACTGTATTTTTTTCGCATTTGTCAATATTCACACTGTCACGAATATTTATAGATGTTCATTGACCTTAGCTGGATTCTAGCAGATCCTTGTCGTGACCATCGTTCGGTCATCATTTGTTTCACTTCTTCATGGTTCGTCAATGCTATATAGTCAGTATCCACCAATGTTCTTGAATATTCATCAATTTTCATTCGTAATCGCAAGTTCCATCACATTCATTAATATTCCGTACATCACGACGTTAATATTATCTACATGTACCTGAATTCATTTTCAAGGTTGTTATTAATTCTTTAAAAACGTCTTAAATTGCATATACCCTGGTTCTGATTCCCATTATCCAAAAACTTCAAAGTCATCATTCGGAAACTTCAAACAATTCCTTCTCCTCTTCGCTTCTTCATTATTGAAAAAGGAACAACGTACAACTTTTTTCAGCCAATCAAAGTTGAGTGCTGAAACTTCAGATCTTCGTAATCACCTTCGGCCCTTCTTCTTCTTCTCCTTCGTCCTCCCCCTCGATCTGCCCCAAGATCTCGCCCCTCCCCCCCCCCCCCCCAATACTCACCCCCACGAAGTCTAAACTTTTCAATCCGTCTACTTGTTTATCGGACATCTTCATACTCGTATATAATATAAGAGAAGAGCAGGATGAAACAAAAGCAACAAGACCTCGCATGCATGCTTTATCGTCGTCGTCGACGTCGAGTATGAGAAGTGGGAGGGAAGAAGAGAACGAGCCTTGCATATATATAAATATGTATATGAAGGGGCGAGTTAGCGAGAAGGTGATATTGGCGCGTGAAAAAAACCAGTTTAGCCGAGAAGTGGCATCGAGAATCGAGTTGCCGCTTAAAGATACCCACTTGCTTGCTTGCTTGCTTGCTTTAATCCTTAGGTAGTAGGACCTGCTGGAACGTATACGTGTATATCTGTCCGTCGTTGACCCGTCTTTTCTTTCGGCTTTTCTGTGTCTCGATTGAACCGGACCACACCGCTAGTATATACACCCGCAAAAGCCATAAAAGAAGAGACGATGGAGAAAGACGGGGAAGCGAAAGGAGCGACACGAGTGACGAAGATGGGGCTCGTTAAGGGGAAAACAACAAACGCGAAAGAACGGGAAAAAAGTAGGCATTTAAAATTCCTTATAATATGGCCGGTATTCCACCTGAATTAAGTGTTTGCTCGTGTTTCTTCAGGGCATCTATATACACATGCGACCACGCATTCTCATTGTTCCCCATTGTGCACGGCTCGCATGAAATGTGTATTTGATTAAGAAGGAAATGAACATTGTTCGACAGTTCACGAGAATTTGTCGGTATGAAAGAACGCTGTCGAATTTATATCAATAACATATTCCTCTCATTTAATGGAGTCTATTGAAAATTCGAAAGTTGCACATTAACGTTTTGTAAATGATGAAGAGAATGTTTTGAAATTAAATAATAGAAGGAGTACGGAAATAATTAAAAATTATGTATTTTTATTATCATTTTATTATCATTTTTATTTATTTAATTATTAATAATTGTAAACCTTACTGAAATTTAATATCTTGATGGAATATTCAAACTTTGACGTTTTTGAAATATAGTCGAAAGTTACCAGTAATAAGTGATTTTAGCGTATTACGGTCAGCATTGGCTGATATATAACATTGACACAAATCACCAATAATATCGATCAAACTGATGCGTCTTACTTAAAAACCATCGCATTTTTTAACTCCGCGAATAACGATCGCAGCACCATCTATAGGAAGTGTTTTAAATCCGTCTCCAACAGACCTTTCAAATGAGCCCAAAATTATTCAGAGGTTTCCATACTTTTGTCTCACCCTGTATAATATCTATTACATTTACTAATATTAATGAATTATTATAAATAATTAGAGATATTTGGTAAATTTTAACCAAATTTTATTGAATTCTTAGGTTTTATTCTGTACGAGTGATAAATTATTTTATTTTTTATAGAATAAACATAAAGAATGACATTTGACAGGTTTAATTGCGCGACTTGATATATTGACGAATTTTATAAAACTTCAACATTGATGGATGCTAATGAACTTTGATAAAAATCATCATCGTCAATCATTCGACTACCTATTACAATTTATACAATTACAAACAAAAAATAATAATAAAAAAAATACTGTATAAATTAATAAATAATCGAAATTATAAAAACATCAATAAAGAATATTTTCGAATTTAAAAAAAATCCAAAAATTTATTGATTATAAATAATCCTATATGGCGATTAATTAAAAAAAATTACTCTTGAATGAATGAGGACCAATATATAATTACTTGGAAAATAATATCTTAAATTTTAAATTTATGAAGAATGATTTTAAAACGAACAAATCGTTTTTTTTTAAACGTCATAATATATCAATTTGAATTCCTATATCAAATTGCCAACAATATTGGGGATTATTTAGGAAAAGCCTCGAATCAATCGAACCGCTTAACCCACGTGTTATCGCAGGCTTAAATTTGAATTCCCAAGCTTACTCAGAATTGACAACTAATAGAATATTCCGTCGAATAATAGTTGTTCGTTTCACTACTGAATCGCATGAGCTCAATATTATACAATGGCTCGAATTCCTATGTTTAATATCGTAATTATATTAAATCGTAATTATATTAATCTCTTGGAGTAGTATATGTTATCTATTCTTAAGATCTGTGCTCGTCTTATTTTCAAATTAACTGATGGAGCTAAGCATTAATTAGATCTTAAAAAAGTATGTTATTGGTTGCCCTTAGATTAAGAAATGTGCGTTAAGCTGATACTCGTCACTCTTATATATAAGAGCATTTTTTTTATATTTTCTTTTTATTTTTAATATTGCTTATATTTTTTTATATATTTTATAAATGCCATTTTCTTAAGGTAACACGAAGTGAATTTATTTTTCGTTTTCCATTTAAATTACAATTTATATATTTTACATCTTTTGCTGAGAGTTAAATCAATGTATCATATATTTCTTTCAGTTCTGGAAATAATTATGTTAATTTTGACAAAACAATTTATAATTTTAAGTCTCTATATAAACTAAAATTTTAGAAGGAATCTTAAAACGTTTGATTATGTGATATCACTTTTAAATAGTGAGAAATTTTACTTTTCATTATAGATATTATAGAAAATTTTCAAATATCGAATTATTACTTATAATATAAAACTTTTTAATTTTATTTTCTTTCATAATGTTTGTGCATAATATTTTAGTCTGCATGTTTGATCGACTAATGCTATTTATTCCGATGTGAAAACATTTGAATTTTAACGAATTTTATAATATCCTGTGCTTTTCCTCGGGAACATCAACCAATAATTTATCGGCTTTCAATACATTGAGGAATTATACTGTTGTGACATTCATCTACCTAGAAATACTTTCAATTTATTGAAATATTTATGAAATATTTACATGCTCTGATTATTATTAATGAAGCTTTAATTATAAATCGAAATAAAACTTGAACACATTTTAAATAGTATTGAAGAAAATGCATTTCTCTTTTATTCAAATTTTTCTTGAATTCAGTGCATCCAATTCAACGGAGGAAATGATATATAATAATTTGGCAAATAAAACACCTATGAATACATTTTTGTTTATTTGTTCTGAGATTTCTGCACCGTCTAGTACTTCATTTATCTCCTTTACGTCGCATATAAAACAAAATTTTTTTAATACTAATAATTTCGGTAAAAAATGCATTTTTATGATTTTCATGACTTCAAGTACATTGCAATTAAGTTTCATGTGTGCTTGATTTGTATTACACTGGTATTAAATTTGATTAAAACCAGAAATAAAAATGACAATTCTATTTATTCAAGGTAACCTTATGGGAATCTCAATATTGGGCAATTATAACTGTAATGAAATCGTAAATAAATCTTTATTTGTTATTTTTCGTATTTAGGCATAAATTCAAAATACGTAATTTATTATTTATCAGTCACTAGAAAAAATGCCCATATTTTATCATTATATTTGAGATCATGTAACTCTTGCTTTACATGTTATACTTATATACTAATAAGTAAATTTCCCGTACGAATGCATTTGCTATAAAATATTCTTCTGTCCTTTATTTTTTTTTTGTTTACTCGTCTGGTATTTTTTTTTTTTCACTTAACACGTTCACAATTTAAAACCATTCGGAAATGAGAATTCATCTATGAACAGCTTATTGTTTACTCGACATAATTAACCCATTACCGACGAAGTGCACCGATATTTTAATTCCTTTTCAAGCCGCTCATTATTATAATTAATGATTAGAAATTTTTGATCGAAAATCCTCTTCCATAACATTATCGTGTATGCTCTTGCAGGAATCTCAATACAAAATTTTTCAATCACAACAATCGTGTACTTTCACAGTATTTTGTTTGTTTATATCATAAAAGTCATCATCGTTTGAAAAATGGTGATTGTTCGCTTGAATATTTTGCAAAATTTTATTCATTCAAATTCTAATGGAAATTGGTTAAGTCGGTATTCGGACATTTTTCACCAAGTTCAGAATATTTTTCACAATTTTGATCGAGATTTTGATTTTCGAAATCTGACACCGCGGTTTCGAATTCACAAGAACCTATACGTGTAGAGCTACAGGAATTCTACGTCTTTAAGGAAACTCTTACATACGAAGAAAGAATAATTCGAATCATTTTATTCATGCTCTTTTGCACTAAAATCGGAGAGGAATACGTTAGTGCATCGAGACATTACTATAAATTAGAATATAAAGACAATTGTTGAAAAGTTGAATATGCCTTTAAGCGTCTAAAATGAGTCTTTCTTCTTTTATCTATATGTACGATCAGGAAGTCAGTGTGTGTGAAGTTAGCGTGAGAAATTGCAACGTATACGCGTTGTACTTTTACTACGTTTCATTGTGTCGCAATTGTTCGTAAAAGATATATATCTTACTAGCCATTTCGACATTGTCCACTGTGTATTTAATATTCAATTTAGCTATAGTGTATATCATATTTTAACAAGCGTTATTAACTTATAAAAAATACATATGCCAAATCATACGAATGAGCAAAGTGCCTTAGTTAAGGATAAAAGCTAAGTATTACAATAAAATATTTTGGAAAAAAAATTTAACGTTTTATTTCGTAATAAAGAAATGAGTAAATTACTTCTCCATGCTATAGTGTTCGTATAAGTGAAATTTCAATCGTCTAGTTTGAAAACTGGTTTGAGAGTGGTTCAATTTGCACTTTATATATAGAATGAATGTATTTCTAAGAAATATATATTTACACAAGACGATTATTACGACCAATAAGAACAATAAAGACGAATATTATGGATAAAAGAAATAAGAGCAATAACATTCTTGAAACTTCAATTTTGTTTTTAAATATATAATAAAGTAACAAATTTAAAAATCAAAATTTTTTTCAAAATGATATACATTATTTGCTTCGTCATTAAGAATTAACTTCGTTAATAAAAAGATATTGGATGGTGGAAAAAAGAGCACCGCTTATATACGAGATATAATAAGATGGATGGCAAGGTAAGAAGATGGACGATCGTCCAGCGTGAAAATCAGGATTTCTGGTTCGAGCTTGAGAGGATCCCTCATTCATGAGCCATTTTCATTCGTCTTCCACTCGATTTCCGGTCCCATTTACAAGACGGCGCAGTGAGTGGATGCGGAGCCAACATTAATGAACCCAGCACTTTGCGGAGGCAAGACGAAACCCAACCCTTTACCCAATTACTTACGCATATATCTAACTCTCGCGAACCTTGACAGTAATTGTCATAGGGCCAATTCCATTTATAGATCGGGAGTTCAAGATTTTAAGACGTTTGTCTTGTCCATCTCCGTTCATGAAACCCCTCGAATGGCATTACATACAGTGGCATCCCGCACTATTTCACTTCCGCTTTTCAAACTTTACAGCTCAGATGTTAAGTGCTAAGCCACAGAATGTAGTTACTAGAATACTGCAAAATATTGCTTTTACGTGCCGGACAATCATTGAAATATGATTACGCAATTGCTTTTTCGGAAATCGAGAATAAAGTAGAAAACTGAATTCAATTATTTGAATAATTTTTAGAATATTACATCAATATTATTTAACATATAAAGTATCTTTTACCGATATTGTTATGTTTCGTTACACAGTTTCATAATATTTGTGTAGCATTATATAGAATAAGAATAATATTTGTATAATATTCCATTTGTGTAATGTGTTTATGATATTTTATAGAGCAACGATATTGAAAATATGAATTCGTATAGAATATCATTACTTTATTTCCATAATTTTACAATGTTAACGCTGATTTTCTATTATTAATATTCATAGTAGTATTTTCATTTACCGATAGTTCTTGCAATATAATAACAGAAATATTTTTATTATGTTGTTGAGTATGGCGATAAATAATATAATAGGACTTTACTGCAATACTGTTGAAATATTGCAAATACACAAAAAAAAGGATTATTATTTTTATTATTATTTTTATTATTATTTCAATAAATAGATTTAAATATGTATGTGCTCTAATATGAGTGTATATTTTAATATGTCAATCTATTCACAAAAATTCTTAATCGTATTCGCATTATTAATGTGATATTACATTGGAGTAATATTTTTAACATATCAATTTACGTCATTTATATATTGGGGTGTTTTTATTTTACCATGATACTTCATAGAAGAATATTGCATGAAGTACAATATTACGGTACTTTACTGCGTGTATATTTTTCATTCTTCATTACACTATAATATTGTCTATGCGTAAGTTCAAAGCAATGTCGTTGAATTTTACAATATTACAAGAATATTACAAATATAGTGGGAATTTACTTTATTTATATGTTCAGGTAATTCTGTTTTACAACCTGTCACTGCAATCTAATTGAAGTACTTCCGTAACATTAAAATGTCTTTAATAATACTTCACAGAATATTACACCAAGTACGATGTTACTGTATTATATTGCCTGTATATTTTACATTCTTTATAATAATGTCGTATTGTCTATATATAAATTTTAACATTTATCGTAGAATTATTAAATATTACAAGAATATAACAAGAATATTAAAAATATAACATGACTTGTCCTGTCATTCCTATATTATGACATTACAGTAACCCACAAAGTACATAAATGACTTACTATACATTTGGATTGAAAATCGGACTGCTTCACCGCAAAGAAATTTTTCAACTCCAAAACGATTTTACTATTTTAGTCAGTTACCGCAAGAGAGAAAACAGACTTTCACCTTAGTCGAAATTAATATTAATGTCATTGTTCTAGAACAAAATGTGCACTTAAATAAGATTAAACTCGGATATTTCTCCCTATTAAATTCAGAAGTGACAATAGTGCATTTACAAATCAGGAGAAGTATAGAAAATATTATATAGAATTAAAGTCTACGGCGAATAGTGGCCTCGAGCAGCGGTATCAGTTTTCAGCTCAACCGATATAGTTTGAAAAACATTATGAAAGTTCAACAATGGCCAATATTTCAAGCCGGTCCTTTAATTTCACCGACGAGTATACATTAAGTTCCACTATTCATGCATTACCGATTCACGACACAATGGTTGCAATCAATCAATCACTCTTTTACCTTCTTTCCGCTTCCCATTATCTTCGCGGCTCTTGCTCTCTCCCCCCCCCCCCCCCCCCCCCCCCCCCCCTCTCCCTCTCTCTCGTTCTCGTGCGCACTTGCTGCATGTTTCGTTTATATTCGCACGCTTCGGCGTCCTATTCCACACAAGGTGCTCTCGGCAAAGACGTCGAGGGCAAGCCGATTATATATTCCGTCGGACCATCACAGACGCCAAGAGCGTCTCATGCAGGGGGAGTAGTCTGCGTTCTCTTTCGATGTCTTCGAATCCCGTTAATTTCAGATACAATGGCATCTCGTCGCTGAAGCGCTTCTAAAACCGGCGGCATCATTCTCGCCAGGATCCTTGAAACACGAGTATAGTATGCGCGTATAGTCGACCTGGCCTTTCTCCGGCACGCGCGAAAGGATTAGAAATCCTAAACTCCTATACAGAGAGATTCGCCGCTGGTTTGCCATCGGATATCCTCTAGCGCCGGAAATCGATTGGACTTGTATTTGATGGACTCTGCGGTCGTCGACGAAATGCTCGAGACTACTTTGGACTAAAATGTACATAATAGGGCTTTGTACTCGTATTCTCGTGAAATTCGAAACTATTGACAAATTCGATTGCTGAATTTTTCTCAAAATTTAGATGGACGCGAAGAAAGCTCTGTTGTAGGTGATTATTTTCAAACGGGATCTATTCAAAATACATTATAAATGGTCATCTGAATGATTGGCGTGGATTTGAATTATCAATGGTTAAGAATAGTCAAATACCACCGGGACATATTGAAATCTTAAAATAACAAAATAATATTTTTAGTCCTATTCATACCGTTACAATCATATTCTGTGACTCAGAATACATGACACTTTGCATTATATTGTTGTGATATTCAGAAGCACGCTTGATATCGTAATACTATTCATAACAACGAGATTAAATAATGTTATGTCTGGACACTATTGCATTATTGATACATTGCATGAATGGAAAAATAATCTCTTTTGTACTTGCAGATGCATCTTCCTCGAACGAGGCGGTGCACCTTCAGCAGCGTCTGCGGAGCCTCAGTACGGAATTGGTGACCCTGAGGAACCGGCTGCACGTGAGCCAGCCGGTGAACGGTTCAGGGCCGACGAATGCGACCAACGGGCCCCTGGCTAAAAGCCCGGACAAGACTTCCGCTCCCGCGGTGCCTCCGCGAACGACCTTGCCGACCGGAAATTCCTCCAGCATTCATGGCATCGGTGGACATCCGGGTGGACATGCACTCACGGCCTCCGCGCTTATCCATCAGCACACCAATCATAATGTGACCAACGGCCTGAACGCCAAATCCTCCTCCAACAATGTGATATCAGGTGCGAATCATTTTTGGCCTTTGTGATGAAGCTTTCAGCAGAATATGATATTTAGCATGTCCCAATTAACGATTGCGGTAACTGATATAAAATAGTTTTGTAGTCAGTAATTTGAATCGTATCCAATTATAGATTCAGCATTTGTCAAATGAGTCATTAATGCATTATCAGCGAATAAATCGAAGACGTAGTCGTGATATTACAATATTCCTTTTGCAGATTTGGACGCGTCGAAGTGCAGCCTGCCCGATGACGGTGTAGTGTCCTGCGTAACAGCCTTAGGCCGCTTGCGATCGCCACCCATTTCAAGTATCATTACTGACTTCAAAAATGTAAAAAGCTCGCAAGCACAGAAACATCAGCAGCAACATCATCAGAAGGGTTTGCAGTCGAAAGTGGTTACTTCTTCCGTCGGCCCTGCCACCTCTGCGGCCTTGGACGACCTCATTCACCTTCCCGGCCCTCTCACGGAGGACGCGGTACTGAAGTGTCTCCAGGCGCGGTTCACCGCTAAACAATACCACGTGAGTCGACCCTCAACTATGGGAACATAAATTCGCAATAACGGGATGTCTCATTACGTTGTTATTTGCGTTATTATACTTTTATTTCTTTCATTAATGACGTGCGGCGTCCGTTGCGGTTTTGTTCGGTTTCGAATCTTTGCGCAGTTACTGAGACGTTACATGTTCGACGGTTTGTAATTGAACTGCTTTTCTTTATGCCGTGAAGAAATGGCACGCATAATTATCATTGGCAAGCTCACATGCCGAAAGGGAGTATTCTGATGTGATGGATGAATTAATGTGTTCTAAAAGATATCCTAAGTAATGAATTCCTGGTGGATATTTCGTGACGTGGTCATTAGGGTATCGCTTGAATAACCGACGGATATCCTGCGGACGTAGTGCTAAACGTCCCGCTCGGAAATCTGTAGCGCCTTGGTCTAATAGGGGAATATTATTTATGTTATCAAGAACCACATGATTACATTAATTTGTGGCAAGATATATCACATGTTCAGTGAAGAAATCGGAATTGAAACGACATATAATTTTTCTTATTGGTTGGCCTTTTAGTCATAAGTGATTAATTTTACGTCGTAATGACTGGTTCAGATGAAAAGGCACCTTTACATTTACCGATGAAATTAAGCTGAAGAAATAACTCCTTATCACGATCGTGTAGACACCAACGACAAGAAAATAAGAACGCAAAACGTGTAATTTCATTCCCGATCCGACCATAAAATCAAAAAGAAATTAATGAGGAACAATCTAAAATAATTATCGAAATAAGTAGGCAGTTATTTTCCCGAAACGGCGCACGGCGCGACGTTTCCCATCCAATTAAAAGCGTCGAGTCCAGTTGGAAGGTGCGGTTGCCATTGAAAAAATGACTCCCAGCAGCGATCGGAAGAAATCCTCACGTAAAGAGGAGCGAAATTGCGCGCAATTGTAGAGGATACAGCAAGCCTGCAATTAAGCAATCGGGAGTTTTGCATAGCAGTAGTGGAGCGTTAAGGCGCGTTCTCGTTGCGTCTTCGCTCGCCGATGGAAATGGAACCGGAGGGGCGGCGCGACTCGTGGCCGCCGGTCCTTTCGGGCGCTCCGGGGCATTTTATCCTTCTTCCTCCTTCGATTTAGATGGGGTTTTATCCTTCTTCTTCTGCCGCTTGTTCCCTGGATCGTTCTTCCTTCCTTATGCGTGTCTCGACGAGTGGAATGCAAAAGCAAGCAAAGCGCCCAACAACGCGCGCTTAACGTTATAGTGCACACATTTGCACGTGGCCGAACCTTAGGGCGGTTCAGCCTCGGGCCGTGCACGTCGTTGTTGTCGCATCGACGTAAATCCCAAATGCAAGTTTATACGCAGCGGTCATCATTACATATATTCAAAGCACCGGATATTGGTTTTATGGCGTCATGATTTACAGGGATTGAAATTGTAGTATTATCTTCGTGATCGATGAATCCTGCTGGAATCCTTTTGACTGGTCTTCACTGGTCATCATCATCAATTTTGAATTGATTTGGAGATCGACAATATTACATTAATAGACTTATCGAGCTTGTTGAAGCTGCTAATTACGGCCCAGAAAGTCAGATTGTAAAAATCCGGACTGTTAGATCCTTAAGGACAATAATAGACTAATAAAAGTAAAATTATACATTATGGGATTAGATTGAAAGTGATTATCTAAAATAATCAAGAGATTGGTCGCAGGAAGGTTGAATTAATTAACATCCACAGCTACCAATAAAGCTATGCATTGAAATAAGATCAGTTTTTTCAATTCATTTCATCACCTCATACGCAGTCATGAATTGTTTCTTTCGTCCCGTTCAATTATACGTTTGTTCATTGTCACCCAACAATAAGCTTCTCTTCTCGAAGAAACGCCTCGTGTGTAACATATATACGACGCGATTGAACCCAAGCTTCTATTCAGCTATAGAGAAAGCAGCACCGGCTCGCTGACAACAAAAAAAAAATAAATAAAAAGTGGAAAAAGCAAAAAGTGCCCGCTGGGTTATAGGGCGGTACAAGACATGCTGGAGGTAAGGGAGTGGACGGAGGGCAGAGGGGACAAAACCGGTCCCATCTCGTGGGTCTCGCGCCGTCCACTCGGATGACGGCAGGGAGCCGTAAACAGATTACGCACCTGCGTGCAAGTCGTTGTAATACTTCCCTGTATATATTATCGAAACCGCGAGGCGGCAGACGGTACCGTGCCGTTAATTTTACAGGTATTCGCAGATAATATGTACACGTACGCTTGTGCGGGTCGATCTGCAACGCGAACTGATTGGGAATTTGAAAAAAAAAACATGAACATGATATTTGGGCATATCGCATTAATCAGCCGTGACAAATCTGATTGTGTTTTCGTTCTCATTAATTTGTCGGGGCTCATTTTAAAATAGGAATTAACAGAATTAACGGAGAAGCGGTTTTTAATCAGTTTATCAGCGTTACACTCATCTGAATGTGTCGCGGTTGGGGGTTGCGTTCAAAAATTTGTACGGTATCCCAGAACACCCGTCCCATCATTTTCAAAGCTGCGGATGTCATTGTATGGAAAAATGTCTCAGACAAAACTTGCAGGGACTTATCTGACGATGGCCTTGAATTTGACCTTGTAATTAATTTTGGGCATCGTTCAAGGTGATTATTTATGATGTAAAAGTTTACTATACACCCTTGTTAGGTAATAAGCTTGTTAGGACATCTGTCACACACTGCTTAGCCGTATCCTAAAGCGAAACATTTTGACGTTTTTAGAATGCAAGAAAATATTTTCACAACTTAATTTGTCGCATTTCCAGCAATTATAGACTATAATGAGATGATGACATTCAATTAAACGTAGTTTTATTGGAAGACAATAGAACAAATGAGACGTAAACATAGAACCTGTCGCATGAACGGATCCGTGGTGTTTTAGACTCCTATATATAGTTGACTCGTACTTGGTCGTATCGCTAAGCAAGAAATTAACTCTGTTTTTAGTGTCTGCGTACGAAGACCCATTTTCTCGATAAACGACGCGAGATTTATTGATTAATTTACTACGATCGCAGCAATTTGACGGAGGCGATAAAAACTTAATGTACTATTTTTTAATGCTTCGAAAAAAATACATTCCGTAAGTTTATTGCATAGAATTTCACGAATTTGTTTTATATTATAAGCAAAACAGTTCCATAGGTTAAAAGGCGATTCCGAAGTGAGGAATCTGAGATAGCGCAATAAGTTATTTCTGCGATGAATAATTAATTATGAATTTATTCCTTCAATAAATTTGCATACTACTTTACGTTAGCGAAACGTAATCCAACATCCTATACATTTCCGTGTAAAAGTATATGCAAAGTCAAAAATATAGCGACTATAATTAGGGACAGTAGATGTATTCGCCGATATCTCGACAAGTCGAACAGATAAGATGAAAGTTACGATTATAACGACTTTTCAGACAAACGTTGGACCCATCCTCGTCTGCTTAAATCCGTACACGGACGTTAGGAATCCGTTGACCTTGACAAGCACCCGGTCCGTGCCATTGACACCACATTTAAACAAGGTTGTTCAAGAGGCTGTACGACAGCAATCTGAAACTGGCTATCCACAGGCTATTATCCTCTCGGGTAAGTTCGCTAACATTTTGTTCTTTTTGCCTACAATGTATTAAAAATATTCCGAATATAAAGGAATCGTATTTTTTATTGTTTACTTAATTTATTTATTTAACGATAGAAGCCAATTTTTATGACTATAACTTGAGGGAAATAAGTAAACGACACATTTTAGTCGATGAATTTAAATTCGAATCATTTTAAGCTTAAAAGCTAAAAAAAAAAACATATAAATAAAATATTGGTCAAGTATTTTCACATGATCCAAATTGTTATTTTCAAAAAATTTAAACATTATATATTCCTGATATTGTCATTCTATTCAATTTTTAAGCATAAAAATGTAAAAATATTTTCACAAAAAGTTCATAGAAACTTTACCGCTTTGTGTACAATATACTATTTGACAATTCAATCTGAATTATTTGAAAAATGCCTTTGGGCAATTGAATATGAATTATTTATTGGAAATATAATATTTTTTCTAATCCGTCAAAATCGAAGTAATCATCATTCGTGTTGGGTGTGCAGATTTTGGATCGAACACCCTCCATATATCATTAGATAGTTGAGTTTTACGTATTGTAAACATGCACTTGTTGTTTTACAGTATGTCTATTGTTTATGTTTCCCAAAGAATTCCGTTAAAATCATCAATAAACTTGACCTTCCTAATTCAAAGTTGGACCGAATATCATAAAAGATTTTCTTTCTATAAAAACACTAACATTTTCCGTTTATTGGTTATATAAGCCTCGTTTCAAAACGATTGTTTCAATATAACGATTATTAAATGTTTACCATAAAAATTAAATGATTCAAGTAAATTCCTGGAAACTTCAAAAATAAACAAATGTATATGGTATTTTGGAATTGACAAATATTTTGGTAACTCTTATTAAGATGCTTTGAGTGTTGACACACATTCACGTCACGGTTTGTCTTTTTGTTTATCTAGGCACCAGTGGCTCGGGGAAAACTTACGCTTCTATGTTGTTGCTGAGGCAACTGTTCGACGTTGCCGGTGGAGGTCCTGAAACCGATGCCTTCAAGCACCTAGCAGCCGCTTTCACCGTACTCAGGTCTCTCGGGTCTGCAAAAACGGTCACGAATTCCGAAAGCTCGAGAATAGTGAGTTTTACCTCTCATATACGTATAATTTATCGAGGTTTTTGTGCGAAATAATAAGTTTCGTTGCGGTATATATTGTTTCAAATGCGGTAACTTCAGGCGTAAATCAACGCTTTTATGCAATCTTGGTGCAAGATCTGCACGAAGAAACGTTTTGTTGATATTACAACTACCGATAGAACAAACTAAAACTATTAAAGTTGGTATAATCGTTCTAGACTATTCGGGCAAAACGGAACAATCAATTTGTGCCAGTATACACAGTCGTTCCCCCAACTATCTTGATGGTGAATTAATCAATTGAAAACGAATTTCAACATTCAACATTCAACATTCAACAAGATATAAATTATCCCACACGGCTTAGGTAAAAAGTTGCAGAGAACGAGTACAAAATGAACTCTTTATGCGCGTCCCATTTTGAGTCCATTTTTTATGAACTCAAAAAGAGCTCCCGAAGAAATACTTTAGAAAAGGCTTAGAAATCGACGCATATACGGATATAAAGAGTATTTTTTCTATTCATTTTGTGCTCATTCTTTTAACCTTTTTACCTCTGCTGGTTAGCATGAATCTGAAAAAAATTATTTGTCAATGATACTTTAACACAGTTTAATTTTACAAACGTAAAAACATTATAATTTAAGTGTATTGATCTTAATAATGGACAAGCAATCTCTAGGTAATAAATTCGTCATAATTTAAAAAAAAAAGAGAATTTTCTTTGTCGATAATGTCTTTACTTAACCTAGAAACTGTAATTTTAAAATTGACCATAAAACGTGTAAAGGAAATAAATTTTTTATATTTATTAATTACGAATCGTTCTTTTCTTTCTCCAGGGTCAGTTTATTGAAGTTCAAGTGACTGATGGAGCCCTCTACAGGACGAAAATACATTGTTACATTCTAGATCAGACCAGGGTCATTCGACCGCTTCCCGATGAGAAAAATTATCACATATTTTACCAAATGTTAGCTGGGCTATCTTACGATGAAAGAGGTAAGTGAGAAAGATGTTGTGTGAGGAACTCGCAAGTAGAAAAGAACAGAAGAGGAAAATAGGATTTACTATTAACACATATTAATACATCTTTGAATTTGCAGTAAAATTGAACCTCGAAGGTTACAATTTGAAAAATCTAAAATATCTCCAACACGGCGACACGAAGCAAGATGAAGCTGAAGACGCTGCCAGGTTTCAAGCGTGGAAAGCGTGCCTAGGTAAATGAAATCATTCCATTTTTTATCACGACAGTTGTCCTCAACATTTCTTACGAATAGATAAAATCTACTACTTGTAGAAATAAGTGATTTAAATAATTTTCATTAATAAATGGTCGGCAATGTAGATTTTTAATTCCATGAAATGTCGCATTTCTGTTGCTTATATTATCATTATTCATCATCCTGTGGTGAAATTCAATGACTCCATATTCATTATCTTTTACCAACATTCAACAATCAGTGAAGTACCCTTTTTTTCTGTATTACCGACAGTCGGTAAATATTTAAGAACACCAAGAAAAATAATGTAATGTATGGTAATACAATTAAAGATATATTCTGAAGACATTTACGAAATTGAATACATAGACCGGACCGAGCGGAAAATAAAATAAAAGATGAAAGTTCTTAATGGGTTAGAATTCGCAAGAATAAAAATGCGATTTCTAAAAGTCAAACTCAAATTTTATTCAAAATTTACGTACATTCATAAAAAAAAACGTGTAAAAGTGCCCTAAAAAAGGATTGGACTTGAAAATGTATCTAGATTTGAATCGTGGTTTAATTTTTGGCTAGGAATTGACGTTAACGACCCAACCGCTTTAGCTTCCTTAAAGGCAAACAATTTAACTAAAGTCACGAGTTTCTGGTTAGGATTTTGTCAAATGTACTTGTTTATACTTTTTCTTGTAAAAAGCTCTGCGTTAATTTAAATATTCGGCGATTATTCGATCATTTTATATATCTAATATAAAAAAATTGATTCTTGCATAGGCGTATTGGGAATCCCCTTCCTCGACGTTGTACGCGTATTGGCTGCGGTTTTGATGCTTGGCAATGTCAATTTCACGGATGGACCTGGAGTGGAAGTGGGAGTTATCGGAGAAAACGAATTGGCCTCTGTTGCCGCCCTGCTCGGAGTACCACCGCCGGCTCTACTGCGAGGACTCACTTCCAGGACGCATAATGCCAGAGGACAACTTGTCAAATCCGTTTGCGATGCTAACATGGTACGATGACAATTTTCCGAAATGTCGAGTTGTTTAGCTTGCCCCATCGATTTGGTCCTAATTGCAAGCGATGCTAATTTAAAATTTTATTTTTGTCAGAACACTTTATTTTTTTTCTCTTTGTTTTTCTTTATACAAACAAAATATCCTAAACATTTTATTTTGATACTTTATATAGTAAATATATTTACTTTTATATGTACACTTGATTGTATTAAATTTATTTTAATGGATTTTAATAATGATGTTCATCATAATGCCAATGTGATATTTTATATGATAATATTGTGTTATTTTATCAGTCGAACATGACGAGAGATTCGCTGGCGAAAGCTCTCTATTGCCGCACTGTTGCCACGATAGTTCGCCGGGCGAACAGCTTAAAAAGATTAGGATCGACACTTGGGACGCTTTCATCGGACTCGAATGAATCTGTTCACAATCAGGCAGAAGTCACGAGTCAGCATGCGTCCACTATTGGCAGTTCAGCCGGTACGTACGTACGGGTCCTCCACTTTCCTGATTGGTTTTCCAATCGAACGTACTGGACTTCATCCATAATTTTTCCAAAACAATATTTCTCCTTTTAAACCATCCGTATTTTCAATCAATTTTATAAATTTTTATTCAAGTTTTTATAACGCTGTAATTGTTTAAATTTAGCAACTAAGTGAAACGGGAGATAATTTGAACGTTTATACATTTGACATATGAAAATTAAAAAGGAATAAAAAAAATAAAGTTTTTCACTTTAATTGACATACAGGCGGAATTGGCTCGAGGAGCATGGCTGCATTGAATAACGCAGTTAGGCATGCGACGGACGGTTTTATCGGGATTCTCGATATGTTCGGTTTCGAAGACACTAAACCCAGCCAGCTCGAACATCTGTGCATCAATCTCTGCGCCGAGACGATGCAACACTTCTACAACACTCACATTTTCAAAAGCTCCATCGAAAGCTGCCGCGATGAGGGCATCCGCTGCGACGTCGAAGTCGATTACGTCGATAATGTTCCTTGCATTGACCTCATTTCATCCCTGGTAAAATATCAATTTTAGAACATATTTCAGGTTCTTTCATTATACTTATTTCATGTATTTTACAGCGCCGCGTGTTATAACGATACGCGTCGAACGAAAAAGCCCTTCTAAACTTAAAATATAGATTTTTGCTCCCGCAGGAGTAAAGTAGTATTTTACTCGCTCTAGGAAGTAAAATGTGACTTTTACCTCCTACGAAATTTTGACTTGAGAGAAAATCCCATTTGCCAATAAATTTAAATTTGTATTTGAATTAAACGAATGGAATAAAAGAAAATGAAGTTTTCTTAATGAAAAATTATAATTAAAAATAAAATTTTAATGATTACCTCTTGGTATCTGCCGCAACATTTCTTCGTTGGTTTCTAAAATGAGGAAGATGCCTAATGCCTATAATCGTCCATTTTGAATTTCAGTGTAAATGAATAAAATCTACATATGTCTTGCTGATGAAAAAGTAAATTTTTAACGAATTTAAGCGGAACGAACGTGTCTTGGCAAATTCGCCCGCCATATTAGATTCGCCATTTTGAATTATTAAAATCTGACTTCAGGTCAGCGATTCCAAAAAATAGAGGCGCTTTAAAATAGATTTGGACTTGTAAATGTATCTTTAGTTTCTGTTTAATTTTTAATATTTTAGGTTAGGAATTGACAGCAATAGAACCCCAATAATTTTAGATTTTATTCGATTACATAAAAATTCCAAGGTGGCAGAAATAGGCCTCAGTGGCCATCATCCTTCGATATTAATTTGATTTGCGCAAATTCATGTATATCTATAATTGATAAATTATTCTACGATATTTTTTCGCGAAAATGAAAAATCTGACGAATATTAATATTTATCTTGAGAATTGAAGTAACGTCGCGTCGAGGCGAAAATTTAAATCTCATTTGTCCGCACGTCTCCATAAAGGGAAAAGTCTGAAATGCTTGTTGCTTTGCATCTTTAGCGAACGGGACTCTTGAGTATGTTGGACGTCGAGTGTTCGATTCGCGGTACGGCGGAAAGTTATGTCTCCAAAGTCAAAGTTCAGCACAAGCAAAATCCACGACTATTCGAATCTCGGACCCTGGACTGTCGCTCGTTTGGCATACAACACTTTGCTGGCAGAGTTACTTACGACGCATCTAATTTCTTAGGTACCGATGTCCATATTTCCCATAAAACTATATTCCAGTTTAATATTTTGTTCTTATTTCAACATGTCACTGAGATAAACGCAAACAACCAGACAAAATTAATAAAGAGATTGATAAGAAAGTTGAGAAGTGTTGGTAATTTTTTGCAAATATCAAACTATATTGATTTATTTCAACTTCGTATTTCACTTCTATTATGTGAGTAAATTGCATTGTGACCGATCGAAAGTAATCTCGTAAGCCTATAACGTCGATGAAAGAGACTCCTTTAGACCAGGAATTTCTATTAATTTTGAAATTATGTTTCGAAAGGTTTGAAAACGATATCATTCACTGGCTGTTACGTTTACGTTTGCGGAATTACATTATATTTTCAAGTACACATAATGAGTAACGTACATTCGCGTTAATGTTGAGATGTATCGTTGCAGACACGAACAAGGATGTGGTGCCAGACGATCTAGTAGCTGTTTTTTACAAACACACGTGCAATTTTGGTTTTGCAACTCACTTATTCGGTAGCGAACTGAAGGCTTTGTACGCGAGTGACGTCGTGCCAAGGGGTGTCAGTTTCAGAATATCGCCTACTTCGCATACGGATCTGTAAGTTACTTTTTTCAGTTATTATATATATATATATTTTTTTTTTTTTGCAACATTGTCAATTCATATTTTTCTCTGATGCCGTGAAGTGGATCACCAGATATGCACGATTAATAGATACGTTTTCGTTGTTTTTGAATTTACCTAATGATAATGTGGTGGATGGTCTTATTAGTCCTTTTGGGAGATTTCACATTAACAGCCATATTCCGAAATTGTCAATAGTTTGAACGGAGATGTGCCAATTTCCACATTGACACAAGATTTCCACACACGATTGGACAATCTTCTGCGGACATTGGTTCATGCGAGGCCACACTTCGTCCGATGTGTCAGGAGCAATGCGACAGAAAGCTCGATGCAATTTGATCGAAACGTTGCCATGCGTCAAATCAGATCTCTCCAAGTGCTGGAAACCGTCAATTTAATGGCTGGCGGTGAGTTTGAATACAAATGTATCGAATAAATATTGTCATTTTAATTCTACTGTTTTAAATCACAATCGTGCACAGATGCACGTTACTGTATGTGGTTAATATGGACAAGTAAAATTTAACGACAATCGGTATCGTGAAAACAGCAATGTGATGTAACGTGGATACCAATCGTACATGTAAATCCAGAAAGCAATAATTGTCTAACGTTCGATAATTGCAATTGATGCTCACAGGTTACCCGCACAGAATGCGATTTAAGGCGTTCAATGCGCGATACCGTCTGATAGCGCCATTCAAACAACTGCGTCGGACTGAGGAGCAGGCGATTGAAGATACAAAGCTCATTTTGCAAAATGCGCAGCAGCTGAAGTGCAACTTTAACGCCAGCACAAGTTGGGCCCTGGGCAAACGGCACATATTCCTCAGCGAAGGGATTCGTCAGCAGCTCGAAAATCTTCGTGCAGAAACGCGTCGAAAAGCTGCAACTGACATTCAGGTATTTTAATAATGACATTGTGTCTTCCCTACTATACTATAGTAGAAAATTGAACAATCGACGCTCGCGCCATTTATATTTTAACGACAAGTTTGAAACGCTTGCCATCGCAATTATAGCAATTTAATCGTCTGGCGCTTCCTTAAAGCGAGTTTACGTAGATAATGGAATGAAATAGGAGGTTCTAAATCTGGCAAATGCTCGGTTCAAATTGCAGGCGACGTGGCGAGGTTGGAGAATTCGCAGAAGATGGACTTTGCGGCGTACGAAGACGACTCTGACGTCGGGCGTCGGTCAGAAGCAGACGCAGCAACCGAGCTCCACCAACAACACGGCAACCCTTCAACGAAACGTCACAACAAACGGAACTAGCACCGGAAGCGGAATCCGCCCGCGGCCACAGCCAATCGCCGGCACGCCACCACCGGACCCATCCGAGAAATGCGCGGATCCGAAAATGATCCAGCAGACCTGCACTCTCTTCGGCCTCGATCTCGTAATTGCTTTTATATATATATTTTTCTTTTTCTTTCAAAAAACATTTAATTCGTAAAACCTTTTGTTCATAAAACATTTGGTTTCTTCGTCAATTCATCTAATGAAGTATACGCTAAAAAATCTATTTCTTATTTATTAGGAAACAGATGAACCCTCTAAGTATTGCTATATTGTATTGATCTCGTTGTCATAAAATTACTATATTTTTTTTTTTTTTTTTTTTTTGGTTTAAGGAACGTCCGCCACCTGTTCCACCAAGTCGCTCCTACACGGTTACTGGGAATACAAAACTCGGCTACCCACAGACGCGTGTGATGAAAACTCCTTTTCCAGGTACGTAATGAATACTGTATGTTACTAATTGGTTGGTCAAATTGATTAATATTAGTTACGTCGGGTCAAGAACTGATTAGGTGCTTGATCAGTCACAGGAAATGTCTGATGCTGTACTTAGTTACACTCTGTGAGCTCTGATATTGATCATTTTGAAATATTGTATATAATTATTATTATTGTTATTGGTGATGTAATTACAAATGAAAAAAAACATATTTTTTTAAATATAGGCTGCTGATTGGAATTATTATACAGTAATTACACCGAAAAGGGCTCAAACAACAGCCGAAATATTTAACTTTTAAGATCTCATTATTTTTTAATTATTAAACTTGACTACTACTTAATAAACTTTTAAAGTAAACTGCTATCACGATTTAAACTGAAAAAATATATATGCAACATATTCCACGGGCGATCGAGCAACCCGGGTTCGAGTCCCGCACGAAGTAATCTTTTTTTTTTTTTTTCAATTCTAATACACACTTCTGCAGTATTGCTGCAATATTGTGGCAATCGATAAAGGCGGACATTTTATGTCGCAGCAACATTGCAGCGACGCATACCTGCAATATATCTGCGATATTGATGCAATATATTTTTGTGATATATCTGTAATAATGCTATAATATTTATGTGATAATCTGGCAATATTGTTGCAATATTTATGTGATGATCTGGGCAGTATTGCGGCAATATTGAAATTTCCTGATGTGTGAGTATACAGCATGCGACATTATCTGACTAAAATATCAAAGACATTTCGACATCTTGAAACCTTTATACCCTGCTGAATATTCACATGTGGGGTTTCGCCGTAGAATTCTACTTATACACAAAACTGTCATTTATCTGAGTCGATAAAATTCTTGGATGCTTATAAAATAAATTAAAACAAAAAAATTAACCTTTTTGATTTGCAATAGTCTAACAAAAAACCAAAAATCGTTGCAACTCTCAAAAATGACGTGATTGACTTGTTAGAATATTGTCATCGGTAATTATTTCGTTAACAAATTATTCATGTAATTTTCAAGAACCAACACGCAATGTTTCCAACATTTGTTTGAATAGAATTAAAAATGCAAAATTCAGGTAGGGAAATAATCCAGAAAATTTTTTAGACATTTTCAAATAGTCAGTGCAAGTTTTTATGTCGAATGCACGAAGAAATTGTTAACATTTATAGAAAATAGGTTTTTTTTAGTTCATTGAATGTTCGTACTAAAAACAGAAGTTATGAATGAATTGACGATTGCACCAATCTAATTGGTCTTTTATTTCAGATTTACTATTGTATATAAAAGAAAAATATTATAAAGCTTCTTTCTTTTAATTTTGCAGAGGAGGGAGAAGGCGAAGTCGTTCTCCTGAAAGGAGAGACGGTGCTGGTAATCGGTGCCTCATCACGACGCGGTCACTTACTCGTCGAACACAACAACAAGAATTTACATGTGCCTTATCAATTCATGGAGTTGAAACCGTGTAATATTAATATCTAATTCGTATTTATTGTATCCCGCGTCCGCCATCCCCGTCATTTTCACTTAAACTTAAGATTTTTGAAATTGTACAAATGTCTAGCCCTATAAAGCTGGTATACCGACGCAAACGGTCATGGATTCGTCACTTTTAAGAACCGTGCAGCAATTAAAACGATACTTTATTATTTCATATATATTAAAGTAATAATATAAATATTTTTAATTAAATATTATATAACGTTAAATTTAATACTTTTATATATTGAATAGAAACATTAAAAAAAAAAAAATAATTTTAATTTTCGTAACGGTAAAACTTTTGTCATTTTTGTTTCTCACGTGTACAAAAATAAAGAAAAGAAGAATAAGAATTTGCTTCGAATATAGAAGGAACTTTTTAAAAAATCATACATAATATCGATTACTCGAACGTAATACCAAAAGCGTCGCTGCGTCTTAAGACTTGAAGTAATTCGTTAACGTATCAGCGATGGCCTGTCATCGATGTAACTGTTATATTAAAAATGGAAATCGTTCCACTGCCCATAAATTGCCATAGCCTATATTTAAGGAATATTATTATATATAAGAGTTCGGTTCAAAATCGAATCAGTCTTCCATGTAAATTTTAAATATACATATATACACATACACACACACACACACACACACACATATATATATATATAGATTTATATACATGCAAATGTGACTTCATTTACAAAGTTGCGTTTGTAAATATATAGTTGGATTAGTTTTATAAAGGAGTGAATCTCGTGGATCGTCGATCCCCCTAATTTTCGAATATAGCAGGAATAATCGCAAAATGAAAACATCAATATCACGGTTGCAAGGAGACTTTATCTATTATATAAGACACCTCTTAAGTACGTTATGTCGTAATGTAGGGTACATATTAAAATAATTCAATTTTCTTGCCGAAACTTTCCTTACGGGAATCGATCCAGTGTCGCCGTAAAGATTCTTAAATATTTAAACGTTTTCATAATTCAGTACGACGTTACAGTATTAAATGATATATTTATAAACTAAGTCTAAGAAGTGATGATTAAAGGTTAATTGTAATTATTAAAACTTGTATTCAAACGTTCTTTTTTGCACTTTTTTACTATAACTGGATCCACTATAGAATTTACATAATTGTTGACTGAATTTTGGAGGATTGACATTTGCCTAATTTGATTAACGTAACGAAGAAAGAAGAGAAATGTAACCGTCGACGATGCTCGGATTTGCCCGTCGTAACTCTACCTAATATTATAATCAATGCCCGTCCAAATTCACGAAAAATCATGACGGAATAAGAAACGTCTGGACAATAATGCAAAAGTTTCGAATTTTACCCTGAAGGTATTCACCATCAGTATTCCCACAATCGTTTATCCAATCATTCATTATCTTCATAAGCACACGTAGAGTGGCCAATCACGGTATAATAGCGAATTCGACGCGATTCGACATTGCCGACGCAAGATTTAATTCGTATATAGCCGTAAGTCGTAGTCTCAGCGCGTGCCGTGTATTTTATATATAAGGAACTTTGCAAACGAGTATTGTACGATTATAATTAACGAAGGATATACTTACTAGCGAGTACGGACACAATATTCTACGAGTAGAGTACGGTGGCGGTGTTTTTTATTTATTTTTTTTTATTTTTATTTTTTTTTTTTTGGTCTTTGTAGATATCGAACCAACTTCGCCGGGCAGTTTATATGCCGAAATAATCCTGGAAACTCGTCCCGGCAACATTGTACATAATCTCCTCCTCATACTATGGCCTATTTCGGGCTAAGACTCGCGCTTGTAGTGTCGAGCCCCGAAACTCGCCTTTTTACAATAAAAAAGTTTAAATATCTCCACTTTGTAGACTTTATTTTCTGATAAACAACGCATTCAGAAATAAATTTTGTCATTTATAAGTGCGAGTACAGTCTCATCGACAAAGAATTAACCAAGAGCAAATTTGCTTCTCGTTCGAACGTTCATAGGGCCCAAGGGCTGAAAGTATATAAATTTAAATTTGACTGAGCTAATGATTTATTTTTCAAGATATTCATGTTATGCATTGTAAATGGACGACAACAACTTTTTAACAACTTTTTATTTATCCTTGTCTTCTGCACGCATCACGCGGAGCCTAGAGTTTGGTTTTTAGATGTATGTGTGTTATAAATTTGAAAGAAAGTTATATAGTTACGAGGAAGCGCGTTTCGCTGTCGACGTCGACAATACTTGTTCTAAAATGGGCTATAATGAAAACACGAGAGGGTTCACGAAGTTACACGCTTGTCTTCTCTACTTTAGACTTTTTTGACTCCTGATGCGCTACGTCAACGTCGCCTAGTTTCTACACGCTAGCTGTTGCCGTACAGAAGCAATCCAACGAGTACGATTGAATTTCTTTTGTCGTTTACGGCTGCATTGTATTTTGTAAGGAACGTTAAAGAACGTTTTATATTGTTTTCTTTTTTTTTCCTTTTTTTTATATATATTTCATATATACGTATTTATACGCATTTTACAGGTAGCCGTTTCCAGCGATTGTTCCAATATTGAACTTTTTTTCCTTATATCGATATAAAGGAGGGGCAATTTGTATGCAATTTTGATAAGAAGTATCATATGCATCGTTGGCGGAAAATGTCACAAAATTATCTTTGATGCAATTTCGTACTTTCCATTCTTGGTAAATACTTTATTCATCATCACGTAATACCAATATAAAAAATTCAAAAAAATTTGTGATAAAGAACTGGTTTAGTATTTTGTTAAAAATATCAACTATAGATGATGAATTATTTGTTAAGACCAACAAGTTGACTTTTCCATAAAAGTCGAGAATAATAGCTATTATTTATTTTTCACGTCGTTGCGAAAGCAGCAATTTTAAAAGCGTTTCTCGACTGCCTTTAACGAGGGAGCTTTTCAACTCCGACAAAACGCACAGTTAGCGAGTTTCCGATTTTCAGCGCGGAACTTCGAATTATCCACCGGGTGCAGAGGAACCATATTATAGTGATGCGCCGTTGCGAGAATACGTTGTTCGCGTTTTAAGCCGCTTTCACGGCAGTCAACGTCGCGCAAGATGTAGAGTGGCATTTATACCGCAGCGCTCGCAAAAATTGGAGACGATACTGTATATACATGAGAGGGATTAGCGAAACACTAAGAGAGTAGTATAGGTTTCGTTTGAGAGAAATACACACTGTAGTAATGGTTAAAATGCAATTTAATTAATGGACATGGACGATTAGAAACAGTATTGGCACGACGAAACGAGCTCATTGTCTCGACTTTTGAGGAGGTTTCAAACATTACTCACTATATTCAGATTCTATAGTGTATACCTGCCTGCAGAAAGTTGCAATTTAATGCTAAAGAAAAAAAAAAAAAGTTTATTTAAATTTGTTCGTCCGCCATATTGGATCTGCCACTTGGAATTTTGTGATTATGACAGTGATCTCAGAAACAGAAATTTGCCTGGAAGGCAATATTGTATGGCTCGGAAGGTTAAAAAATAATATAATCGTACACTACGAATGATCTGTTTACCTTCCTTTTCTACATTTCCGTCTTATAGATTAATGTGGTTATTTTTATTACATTGTTCGACGTTGTTTTAGTCACGTGATTAAGTTGCATTTACTTTTGACTTTTGTCCCGGTGTACGTTTATGTACATCTGTGAGCATTCATTGTTTCCCAATTCCGTTTGTAGTTCGTCGACATTCATGGCTGTTATAATAGTGATTTACCCACGTCATTCTGCGAATTGTTTTCGCTGCTTTCAACTGCCTCAATGTTTATGTTTACCATCGCGCCTCACCTTGCTCTACTGTTATTGAAGGTGACGAGCGAAACATTATCGTTGCTTTTAGTTACGCTAATTTCTTCCAAATTTAACGAGGGGCTTTTTTTACATCTGCGGTCTTCAGTTCAGACTAAACCCAAAATTGCAAGTCATATTTTAGCATTAGTGTATGGTGCTAATGATACTATGAAAAGTATGACGACAACCTAAATACGATGATAACTTAAATAAATTAAAAAGTATCTTTTAACGTCACTCTTGATTGTTGTACTCTGTAAATCCTCAAGAGATAATCCTCCAGTAAATGAAAAAAGGATTGAAAGTTCAAAATGTGGATCCGCAGCAATTTACGATGATTCATTTTACATCCCAACCAATACTTGCCAATCCTTTCTAAATCCAACGTTTAAACGTTCAATCCTTTCTCGTTTACTGAATGTTTATGTTCCTGTTTTTGTCCGTAATTGAATTTAGACTCTTCAGGCCAACATTCGATCCAACTGTTTATTGGTCTGATAGAGATAAGTGTTTTTATAATTTAAACTAGGGGCTTCGCCCCTGCGGCCTTCGGCCGCCAACCCCACCGGGGGCTCCGCCCCCTGGACCCCTGGCGCGCTATCGCGCGAAGCT
>JAPYZR010000552.1:0-25420 GCA_030522945.1 Trichopria nigra | reverse complement strand
GGTCCGCGAAATGACCAGTCCGCATAGAAATTTGTATAGAATTTGTATAGTCCGCAAAAAGGCCCCTTCTCATATATGTATATATATATATATATATATATATACACGCGTGTATGTGTTTGTGATATAATAATCTTCTTTCATGGAAATTTTTGTTCCTTTCGCATAGACAGAGAGTTAATGTACTTTTTTTTCTATTTAACCGGACAAGGAATTATTCCAGGACCATATGATCAATGTTATAAAAGATTTCTTTGCCGATGCAACTTTTATCAGATTAATTACAGGTGAAAATAAGCAATCTATTTTTATATTTTAACCTGATCATGTTTGCTTGTTTGTAATTCATTACTTATCGCAATAATACTTTCAGTTGTATAATATTGAAAAAGCATCAAAAAGCAGACTCGATTATAACTGAGAAAGTTATGCGTATTTGGAGTCAACATTATCCAATTCCAAAGACTGGGGTGGCGATACAGATCTAAAAGAACAATCATATACTGATTAGATGCTAAATAGTTCTTTAGATTTTTATATTTTAGTATTATTACGTTTTATTATTTAATATATATCCATTATTATTTCATTACACTTATATGCTTATTATAGCCTTTGTAAATATTCAATGTATGTAGTTTTCAAGTAATTGCATAAAATGCTAGATGTTTGGTGTCGTTATTAATAAATATACCATTTCTTCCTATTTGTAACCTAACCTAAAATATTCCACAATAAACTAAGAAAGATACAATTTTCTGAAAGTCAATTTAAAAAATACCGCTAACCTTTATTAGATTCGGCAATTTTTTCCCGCACATTTTTTTCATATTAATTTATCAAGTTGTGAGTGTCTAAAATTATATGCGAAAATGTTTTTTGCCCCCCCCCCCCTCCCCCACAATTTTAGTACGCACCCTACTGAAAATTCCCACGTAGAACTTGACGTGACATCCCACATACGAAAATATTGTTTTTTGGAGTCAAAAAAATTCTGGGCTATTCTTCAGACCATTTTAAACAAGAAAGAAATGTGTTTTATTTGTAATAGACAGTTTCCGAAAAAAAATGAATGGCATCGTAAAAATTGTAAATAAGAAAGAAACATGATCCCATGTGGGAATTTTCAATAGGGTATATTCCAAAAACTAATGAAATCTATATATATATAAGTTGAGCCAACTTACAATATAGTTAAGGCGCATTTTTTATATCTATTTTCGTTCATGCGCGAGAGCGCATATAATAACGTGTATACATAATATGAATCAAGATCAAGAACTACATTTAAAATTGCACTTTTAGATCTATCATTATAATCTAAAACTTATATGAAAATATTCAATTTTTCGATTCAACTTGAAGTCGCGAAGTATTATATAATAAATAGGTTGATTAAACAGTAGGTCTAAAACGATATTTTACAAACTTAAAATATATACAATATAAAGGTTCATATAATCTTCCTGGGATCTTCAAGTACTATATATATGATGAATATTTTCAGAAATTTCATATTACGGTGACTTTAACGTTTTGTTGTAACAATTATTACTGTAATATCACAGTAATATATTGCTAAGATGAATTTTCATGAGCATTTCATATTACAATGCATTGCTTATGTAACACATGAATGAAATATATCACTGCAACATTATCATTATTATATATATTATAATACCTTACGTTACGTTACACTGTAATTATTAGGTTGCACCGTTTTGAGGTAGGACCTACTGTATTATTTCGGTAGCAATACTGAAACTTCTCTGTGACCAAATTTTTAGTGAATTCGTTATCGAATACTATTCCGACATCGAATTTTTTAAATTAAATCTTTCGTCTATAATTTGATGTCTCCGCTGTTGCACACAATGGGATGATTAACGCATGTGTGGCAGAAGAATGCATGCGTATATATATTATGCTACGCCGAAGGTCGATTTTTAAATATTCTTGAACGGTTTGTCCCGACTATATATTCGATGTTCGGTTATTTTTCACAAAAATTATTACCTATTGTTTATGAAAATTATTATAGCTTTGTATATATCTGCACGTTATATATATGTTAGAAACGTATTATATGAGGACTTTTTTTTTAGTAAATTTAACATGGGAAATGATAGGGAAATAAAAAACATGCAAATTTATGCAAATGTCCTCGTAAACTACTCTTCTAACATATATATATATATTTTTTTTTTATTTATATTTTTTGTTTATTATATATTAAATTTATATAATAGATTCACTATATTTGTTTCTCTTATTTTTGTGTTAATCATATATATATTATTAAAAACTGTCATTAATAGAGAAAATATCAATGTATATATATATATATACATGACATATAGTCATGCCCAAACTTGGTCAACCAATAATGGTATCTATCTATAGCTATACTGATTTATATTTATCTCATAATTCGTACTATGTATTTCTGTTTTGAATGGACTAGTATCGCAGAAGTTTTTTTGAAATATGTGACCAAATACTGCAAAATGCATTCGCGGACTTCGTATTATGTATAATCGGCAACTCCAAACATAATGCAGCATGTGTATATATGTATATATGCCTTTAAAACTCATAAGAACTGCACAGAGCGCGTAAACTTGACACCCTGTAATCGGAGTATATATACATCGTCGATGAAGTTCCCGCAGTAAAACGAAAAAGGTTTGAATGTTCAAAATTTATATTAAGACGGATTCAGAATGATTCAGATGGATTCATTGTACACGTACCATTGAATACTTCCCAATCATTTTTAATGCAAAATGCTCTCAATCCTTTTTCGTTTACTGGGTTGGTTCTTCAGCAGAGGGAAAATAACGCTTGATATTATGTTTAACGCTATAAGTTTTCTAAAATATTCGCAAAGTTAAGCACCATTGATGTGGTTAGTAATAAACTTATATAACGACGTACAATCCTCTATAATGAGTTGTCCCGAATTCCTAATGGGCGAACAATACTCCAACTATCAGAAAAATTCGATAAGAAATTCGACTCTTTTTGTATGGAAATGAAGAATAAGACCATTTGCCGAATATAGAGTAAACGAGTTGAAATATTAGAAGACAAAACGATTATAACTGATTTGTAAAAAGTAACAACCGCAATTACAAACTATATCTTAATACGATTACGATATGCTATATTATCTTTGGTTTCAGAGAGGAAAACTGAATACGAAGTAGATTGATAAAAGCCCGGAGGGCCATAAAATTTTCTAAACCGAATGCAGGTACTTTGGAGCCTAGGTCAATATTTTTATTAAGTGCGACTACCTGAATAATAAAAACAGATGAAGTATAGTAAAGCAGCAGACAAACGATTTGAAATGTCATCGGAGACATGAGCTATAATGATGGCTCAATACTTAGTTTGTATAATAAAATCTTTGCTGACCTTAACAATAATGTGGATTCTCACTATATAGTTGACTGCTGGGTGATGTGCTACAGAATTACCGAAAAATGAACTATAGGAATAAAAGTGACTTCCTGCGGTATTCATCAGCTTCTTCAGAATTGTCACCAATATCGTAGCAATTATTACAACATTCCCGCGGCAATCACTCAAGGGTTATTTCATGTACCTATCCAAATAGCTCACATAAATGTTAGATATATTAAAATACTATGCGCTCTAACTGTCGGATTTTAGAAGCTATATAATGAATTTTTTATTTTTTTGCGTATCTCTGAAACTTAATTAAATGCCTCAGTTGAAGATGATACTTATATGCATAATATATCAGAAAAAAAGTCCACGGAAAAATTGCTCTACCTATAAAAAGGTTTATTCTCCTTTGTCGCCAGCTAGGGTGATTTATAAAGTAGCGGCTGCTGACGATATTCCCAAAAATATTTGAAGAAGCGTGTTATGAACAATGTACTCTATAATATCACTGTAATTAATGTATATATATAATCCCAGTAAACGAAAAAGTAATCAGAAGTATTCAAGAACAAGAAATAGGATTGAAAATTATAAAGAAGCATTCATTTTGGACTGAAATAAATACTTTTTTATCATTCTGAATTCTTTTTCTTGTACTTCAATATTTCTTCGTTTTTACTGGCGGGATGTCTGGTAATATCTCTTCCTTTCAATCTGGCGTTAGGCGATTCTTTGGATGTGGGACACAGTACTCCTCAACAACTCTGAATTAAGATATTTTGAAGAAATTTTGGAACAACCATTTTAACTATCATAAATTTTCTTGACTATACATATAATATATTATATTATCAATATATAAAATATTATATGTATTCACGAAGAAAAACGATGCGCGCATGCGTACTGGGTAAAGCGTGACAATTTCTAGCATGGTGCTTGTCTAGCTGTGCTCTATAGGTCAAAATGAAGGTCACTATTAAATTCCTTGTTAAAAATTACCTTGAGTATATATGACCATGTTTGTTTATAGTCACAAAACCCTGCAAGTGTATAGTCAACTCCATCAACGTCATATCCGTTTTTCGTCAATTTTTTAAGATTTAACCTCCCCACGGATTCAATTTTTGTCGAAACGATCGGCGATGTATGAGGGGTGCAAATTCTTCGTCTCAAGCTCTACAACTTTTTTTATATGATATACATATATATCACTAGCCGGAATGAGTTACACGCGAAAAAAAAAAAGTCAATTTTATAATCCCTTTATGAGGCCATAACTATATATATATAGCGAAATATTCATATCTCAGATAATATATGCTCTTAAAGGGGAGTTGTTGATGGCTTTGAAAAAATCTTTAAAATGCGGCTTCATGCACTCGTTATTATAATATAGGTTTTGCGAAAATATGAGCCGAGTTATTGCAAAAACAGTAATTTTGTTTTTTCTAAACTTCAATTGCTCGCCATTCAAATTCTATATGCGTCGGATCGAATTTTGGTAAGCGACTTTTTGATTTCAAATTTCACGAAGAATCGCCTCCTGAAATTATATCCTCCAGTTCTGGGACACCCTGTATACATATATATATACATCATTTTGTAAACATAACATTATTTTTTGTTTCATTGATTTTTAAATATACTTTTGTAACGTAATTATCGAAATCATCGAAAAACTTGAACTTCTATAATAATAATAAGCCAATACACATATATATGAATGTCATCATGCAATTGACATGAAAACTCGCAAGTTCGAAAACTTAAAGCTTTCATCGCTTTCATTGTAATACATACGTGCGGTCTTTTATACATATAGAGATTTAAGTTTACATCTACATCTACATCATCTACATATATGTGTATTTAATTATGGCAAGTAAATGTTGGCAACATTGCTTTTCGCGTTTGAATTCCTCGTATTGTATATATATATATAATGTATACATATATGTATATATAGATGTGTGTGTATTATATATAATTTATTTGTTAATTTTGTAAAGGCTTGAATCTTCAAAAAATCGTGAACTATACACCTAATGGGAGAGAAAACTTTTTTACTCATTAATTTATTATTATATGAGCGCGCGTGTGTATATGCATATATTATATGTATCTATATATACGATATATACATACGCAGGTTGTGTTTACGCGGAAGCCCAGAAGTGTGTTAATTCAACGGATTCAACGCGCTCATAACGTGTCGGTCCGTTCGTAACAAATCGTAACACCAATAACTATTGGATTGGCTGCACTGGTGTCGTCGGAAAAGAAACATGGCGTAAAGTGATTATTATACACATGTGTCAGTAAAATTTGGTAAGCATTTAAAGATCACCGACGAATAACCGCGATAAAACGGATACTCCCATTTCTACAATTTGCGCCGCGTTGTCTCGTCTGGACGATTCTCGACGGTATATAATCAAGTAACTTTTAGTTCCCTACGATTCGATTGCATCAACTAGGATTTCACCGACGTCCCGTTCTCTGTAGTAAACACCGACTTTTATTCCTTGGAAAAGGCTTCAAAATTCTTGAAAATTCGGGACAATTTTAAAGTTCGTACTGGCATACATGTATCAAAGATACTGCCAATAATCGCTACTGGCAATAAATTAAAATCAGAGTGAAGCAGTGACGTTCCGTACTGTTTAGCTATTTGTGAGTTATTTTTTCATCTACGCATAAGTTTTCATTTTAAATTCTATGAATTTAAAGAGTACACTTACTTTAATCGACGAGAGTCGTATTTGGAATAGATGCAACGCTTCGATAAATTGGACTATGATCTGTTTTTGATGCGACTGTAGAAATTAGAAGATACAAACTTATATTGTATAGTAGAATTCTTCAACGAATATCTTAAATTTAATTTTCTACAGATTTGTAATCAAGACTCTTTTATTTACATTTTATCATCAGAAGCTGAAATTATCACAATGACAAATATGGGTGAAATAAATTCACCCGAAGAAGAAGTTGGTAAGAATTTTACATGCTTATTCTAGTATTTTAAAGTTTTGTTAACAGCATTCAGATTCAGAGTTAGACATTTAAACTAATATCTTTCTTTATTTTGTACTTGTAAAAAAACCTTTTATTATCTTATTTTTAAATAAATAATTGAACTGTTTTAATAAATATAATAAATATTTCTTTATAAATTGAATATTATTAAAAGTTGTTTTAAAACTTAATATATTTCAAAATACAATTAAATGGCATTTATTTATTGATAAAGCCATGCTGTTTATACTTTAATTAGAAGTGGAGTTTGAGAAATGGAAACGCCAGCCAGAGCCAAAGAAGCCATTTTCAAATTCTTGGTTTAGAACATCTAAATATAGCTCTAGGTTCCATAGACTTTCTATGTAATACTGTGCCAAGCAGCATCCAGTTCTGTAGAATGGATCTTGCTTGTTTCCTATTATGGCTCTTTGCCAAGTTTTGTTGCAGGTGTCTGAAAATCACATAATTTTTGATACTATTGATCATGCATAAATCAAATTATTGCCTAATATTACATGAATAAAGTTTATGGAATATTTAAAAATAAGATTGATTTTGTTAGAATTGTTTTTTCCTATGAGGACATTTATCTATTATACATTACTTAAATAAAAGTTTATTTGTTTATTTATTATAAAAATTATTTAAGTCAGAGATCCTTTAATTTGAAACTAAGACCAATATTAAGCTAGATGATTGGTAACATGCATAATGTAACCTATTTATTTAAAGCATGTATATATTTAAATAAAGTGTTAGTAATAAGAAATATAAATGTAATAATTAATTTAAAGTAAATTAAATTTTGCACGTATATTATAGAAGAACCATATAACGGCCAATATGAGTACATTTATCTCATTGTCGAACGTGATGGCGCACCACCTGAGGTTAAGCGCTATGTGGCTAATGGTTCTGCAGCAGAAATTTGTGACAATTTGGAAAAAGATTCGGATATCAATAAATTTAAAATTAATATCTACGCACAACAAGCTTTTGACAATCAAGTAATAAAGGTTAGTTCAAAACCTTTTTTCATATTTCAATACTACACAATTACAAATCTTTATTAAAATATTAATGTACATTACTTATTTTATAGCTTCAATCTGTAAATAGATTACATCAAACCATCACTTTTAACAAATTGTCATATATGTATAAGATTAAAAACGTATGGTTGTTGAAAGTGGAAGATGATACGACAGACCTGAAAGTGACATTAACTTTTCATACACCATGTTTACCACTAACTTGGTCATCTACTATCAACAGGAATGAAAAAATAGAAAATCTGTATAAGATGGTCCAAGAATATTATGGATGTAAAACTGATGAGTTTTATATAAGAATAGTAAATGAATCAACAATGGCTGAGGTACTATTAATTTCTGAATAATTTTGATATTGCAATATGCGAACGTTGAGAAAATTACCGAACGATTATTTTCCTTCTTTTTTTTTCAAAATTTGAACTCTGATACTGCTATTCTACGCAGTACATATGATCCCTCAACAAATACAATTGAGATCGGTAGAAAATTGAATGAGGCATTTTGGAAATAAAAAGTTTTAAATTTTATTTTTCTTTATTTCTAATATTTCTCATTCAATTTTTATCCAATGTCACTGGTCTTTCTTGGGGAATCGTATTTATTGTGTAGAATTTCAATATACCCAATCCTGAATTTTGAAATTACATTTCAATAGTTTTAAATTTGCGCTTTTGTAATTTCTAGATTATGTTGTTAACCGCTCTACTTTAAACTTTCAATGTTTACACTCGTGATTTTATTTAATATTGAATGATACACATTTTGCATTTTTCGGGTGATTGTATTTGAATATTAATTTTTCCTTTAATCGTTATAATCTTTTATAAAATCGAATTATATGAGATAATGAAATGAATAGTATGTATCCAATTGAGTTCTGTCTCATTAAAAGACAATGTCATATTTGCATTTAATTATTGGTATTTATTATTGTATAATTTATGCTCAGATATGTATATATATATTTATGACAACTTATTTGGAAACACCTTACATATATTTATTCTATAATGAATCACCAATTAGAAATAATATTTGAAAAATTGAAATAATGGCATATGAAAAAATAGCATAATAAAGAGGAGCTATTGATTTCAAATGTAATATTCACCCACAAGTCAAAGACGAGTGTCGTAAAAATTGTATGAATACTTATACAATATTTTATCTAACAAAGGAAACAAAAATTAAGTTTCTCATTCTTTCCCATGGATGAGAAACTCCATTGCAATGTATTTTATTGTATTAATTTCTTATATTATATATACTATTTAATTACCACTTCAGCTACGTCTACCTCATACAAATGAAACCATAGAGATGATTATTCAAAAATTTAATTTGGGCATCGTTTGGAACGTGCAAATAATATTTGTGAAAGCAGATATAGACATGTGTTATTTTATAAAATCTAATAATTATACGCTAATTGCACAAAACATCAAAGCACCTATATATGTAGTAATTATGAAAGACGATATAGTCAGCACAAATCAAGAAGAACAAGCTATCTTACTACCTGTTGAGGGGCTAAATGTACATTCAACTGTAAATGAGCTTTCATTGAAAGTCATCGAATTTTGTGAAGAACAGTGTCAGAATTTTGTTATAAAATTAATCCACTTCCTACCAAACTGCAAAAATGTGGTGAGTTGTAAATGAATACAAATTTAAATTGTAATTTGATCATTTAATGTTATGTAAGTGTAGATCAATTTTGCAAATGGTACATATATTTACTTTCATACCCAATAAATATAAAGTAATCAATCAATTTTTAATATACAATTTCTTAAGAAAAAAAAAAAAAATAGTCAGAAATTATTAAGTCATAAAGAGATTATAAAACATTTCTTGTCATTAAGAAATCGTAAATTAAAATGCACTATAGTATAAAGAATTTTAGTTCTATTTATACTTTTCATAGCAACTTATAAATACTAATCATAAGAGTTGATTTACTATTCACTATTATTTTATTAAATAATAACATAACGTTGAATGTCCTAAATGTAAAATTTGATGTAATGGCAACTATAAGAATTCGAAAGTAACCACGGTACAATGGTTCATAGGTAATCTCTTTACCCAGTTCATCTACTGAGCATCTGTGGGAGATCTGTAAAGAATATGGATTGGGAAATACTTGGTTTGTGAAAGTGTCAAAATCTAATTCAATACAAACAACAAAAAGTGATTTCGTTGAGGACCTAGAACTACCATTATCATCAAAAAATAATGGTGAATTTAAACTGTTGTAATCTTAGAAACTGTTGAACTTTAAAGTTTAATGTTTAATATCAGAAAAACAAAATGTTTAATTCTATGGTATTACTTCTTTATAATTAAGTGCAATTCAGTGACATTATCTAATGATATTTATGTAAATATAATTTTCAAAAATCAACTTGGATATTTTTTCATTAGAATTTATACATAAGAATTAAAATAATCTTGTTATCAACAAAATATTCAAATATATTTCAGAAGAATCTCAAAATAAGGATAAGATATACACACAGATTTGTTTAATTGTCTTATGCCAAGACCTGGAACCTATTATTCTGTGGAAGGATACAAAGGACTGCATAAAAAACATCAGTTTTTACGCGTTAGATCTGTCTTTAGATCATGATTCAGTTTCTGTGTTTGCTCAAGAACAGTCATCTACTAATTTCATCGAGGTTGATCTGCAATCTTTTTCAATTCTAGACAAATCAAATGCCTTTTATTAATGATGTAATTGTATTTTTTACAGCATAAAATGAAGACAGACAGCAATTTCGTGACTTTAGGAGACATTTTAGCATATTATGATATTAAAAATATCTGGTTTGTACGACAGAATAAACAAACAAACATTAACTTGAAATTTATCTTACCTGCCATGTCGAAATATATATCAACTATCAATTTTAATTCTAAAGTAGACCATTTGTATGAAATAATGGCAAATTCGCCGGGCTATGGTGATATGAAAGATGCGGTTTGGGATGATATATGCTTACAACTTAATACAAAAACGAGCAAGGTATTATAAATTCTTAAATAGTTTTTAATTCGTCATAAGACTGCCCAATTTGTTCATTAAATTATAAAAATTCTGATCAACATTTTTGATAATTTGTAAGTAATAATTGCTCCTTTTGCAGTACACATTGGAAAACAAGAGTAAAACTATAAGTGAAATAGTTCAAGAACTTGATACTGGCCCTGTATGGGCTTTGTACATGAACGAACATGATATTGCGACATATAACTCAAAAATATACATAGTGTGCATCGAAGATAATACAAATCTCGTATTGTTGAAAACCATAAGCAAAGATTCGTCTTTAACAGATCTATTCCGTTTAATCGAGAAGGAATATTATTCAAGCAAATATTGCGAAGTACTTTGTCTAACTCTCTGCTTTAATATACTAGGAAATACATCAAAGGTGAGTGAAATATTGTCACGGTCGAATATGTATTTTTATATTTCTAATATATTGTTTATTTAGCAAAATTTATTTTATTGAATGTATAAATCGATTTCACCGTTAATATAAAATTAAATATCTTGAATATTAAATTTTGTATAAAGTATATATGTACAACATTTTTAAACAAGTTCATGTAATAGCAATTTGATGGTCTTTAGTGTCAGTTAAAAAGATCAAACGAGACACTGGAAACAGTCAGTAAGAAATTTAATCTAGGAAACACTTGGTTCGTTCAATATTGTAAAACGTCAGCCAACTCCACTAGTGAATTACCACTTCCACAGTCTACAAAACATACTGGTAAATTAAAATAATTTTTTTTCTAGAAATTGTTGCGATTTAGAAATTCATTTTTAGAAAATTTTTTGAACATTTCTAGTTTCTCAACAATGATGAAAGAATTTTGTTTTTGTTTGTAAGTATCAACTGAAATTCTATTGTATCTTTTTCAGGTTACGTAGGCTTAGTGAACCAGGCAATGACTTGTTACTTGAATAGTCTTCTGCAAACGTTATACATGACACCAGAATTCCGAAATGGCTTGTACAATTGGGTATACATTCCCATTTCAGAGAAGGATGACAAGAGTGATAGTATACCATATCAGTTAAAAAAACTTTTTCTCAACTTGCAAGTGAGTTTTTAAAATTATACATTAGTACTTTGTATGTGTTGAGTAACACAGTATCATATTAATAACAATAGGTTATTAATTTATTGTTTTATTATGATAATTTCCTTTTCATAGATATCAACGAAAAATGCAGTGGAAACCACAGAATTAACAAAGAGTTTTGGTTGGGATTCGTCCGAGGCTTGGCACCAGCACGATATCCAAGAATTATGTCGAGTTATGTTTGATGCATTGGAGCATAAATTTAAAAACACACAATCGGCAGATCTTATCAATAAACTTTATGCAGGTATTTAATGAATTATTAGTAAGTTTTTATGCATAATGAATAAAGTAAAGTAAGCTAATTAGTGATTATCATATTACATTACTAAAATGAATTGTAACGTTGCAAAACGTTACAGCTGTCGCGTCAGGCGAGAATCATTTCGTGGGGGATGCTGCAGTGCCAATAATAGGGGGGACTCTCGATCGTGGCGCTATATTTCACGGGTACTGCAGCTCGCGTAAAATCTCAGGGGGGCTTGCTGTGGTGGCGCTACATTTTGAGGGCATGATTCGGAGTCGTGGATCTGCATTGTAGCGGTCCACGGAAGAAAAGGCTATCGCACCGAATCTAAATAGACTTTGTCTTGCCGGGAGGCTTTATCCGGGGGCGATAATATTCATTTATAGGGGGTACTGCTGTCGTGGCGCTAATCTCTTGATGTTATCGCAATGATTTTTGAGTTTTGGTTTTTGTGGACTTTTGCGCACTACGATTCGGTGCGGCGGGGATCTTATTGCTGTTGAGCATTTAAAATAGACTTAATTTTCCGGGAGGCTTTATCCGGGGGCGATAATATTCTTTTATAGGGGGGACCGCTGTAGTGGCGCTACGCTTTTGGGTATTATCGCAATGCGTTTTGATTTTGATTACGTGTGCGTACCGAGGGCGGTTGCGAGCGGCGATGACGGCTTCGGGATAATCGGTCGAGAGGCTATAGGGCCGTTTTATAAGCGAGGGGCCGTTTTATATCATCTGAATTTACATTTTATTACTAAATTTACTGAAAAAAAAAAAAAATTATTTCAATAGTACAATTCATTACGAGTGTGGGAAATGCGATTTCCCGCACGACAGTGATTGGCTTGACACGAGTGCCGCGACAATCGCTCGAGTGCGGGATACGCCCACTCGTATAAAGAACGATATTTTTTGCAATAAGTTTCCGGAAAATGTGGTCACTACAGGTAACATTTAAAAAATCATAACCATAGGAGTGGGCAAATAGGAAGGGGAAGCCCCACATTAGGAGCAAAGTAAAGTATGTATTTTAAAAAAAAATAGACAAGTAAAAATAAACGAAAAATGATAAATAAAAAGAAAAAAAAAAGAAAAATAGAAACGATTTAATAATTTAAAGGAAAAATCTTTCTACTATTAAATACATTTATCACTTGTATAATTTTTTTATTATGTTTATGAACTGTGCCATTTAATATATTTATTGAACAATATCACTATACATATATGGCATTTATCCATATTAATATTAACTTTATTATTATTTTCCAAATTTTGTCAACGTAATATATAACTTTTAATCTGTAATATTTTGCGGTCTCAGCTGAATGCACTTGTTGACTATTTGAAAATAATAAGAGAATCGTGTATTATTATTTCTGATATTTTTGAAATTATATCATTTTTGCATATATCAGTGTGGAAAAATTAATTTTTTTATTTACCACACACCGGTTTCGGAAAACGCTTTTTCCACAATAAAACCAGTGCGGAAAACGTTGTAATGTAATAACATTTAGCTTCGGGCACAGTGAGTTCACAAAGGGAGCGAGTGAATAAACGCAATGTTAATTGTCACAAAACCCCTCACAATCCTCGCGACGGGATTCTAATTTACTATAAGGGACATAGCGTATTAGATAGTATTAATAATTTTTGTCTATATAATTTTAGGAAAGATGAGAGATTACGTAAAGTGTCTAGAGTGTGACACAGTTAAATCGAGAGAAGACACATTCCTTGATATTCCATTGCCTCTTAGATCGTTTGATAACTCCGAAGCATATAAAAGTGTGGTAAGTTGTATTTGTAGATTAGGGCAAATCATTGTTACATCAAGACTTTGTAATTGAATTATTAATGTTAATTAACAAATTCATGTTCAAGAAGTTATTTTCAAACAGTAAACAACAAATTTTTTATTTTAAGGAAGAAGCATTAAGGGCTTTTGTAAAGCCAGAAAAACTTGACGGCAATAACCAATATATGTGTGAAAAATGCAACAAACAATGTGATGCACACAAAGGATTAACATTCAGCAAATTCCCTTATTTACTGACTTTACATTTACTGCGATTCGAATTCGACTATAACACCCTTCACAGAATCAAACTGAACGATAAGTAAGTTTTACTTTATATTGATTGAATTATGAATTTTTCATTCTGTATGTATTTTTTTATTGTTTTTTATTTATTTATTTTTTTCTTTATTTTATTTTTTTTATATACATCTTACAGACTCACATTCCCTGACATCTTAGACTTGAATTCATTTATTGATTCGTCGGATAATGAAGAATACAATCACGTGGAAGAAGACTCTGCGAGCATCATTAAAGGCGATGACAGATCTACTACTGATAGTGGAACTCATAACGATGAGGGTTTATCGAGTAGTAGCATTACGTCGAACTGTACTCATTCGTTGAATCAAGATCACGATGATGATGAAGGTATTTTGTTTACATGTAATTATCTTTTAAATTAAGGAGGGTGGTGAAAGTTTTTGCGAGACAGTAAATTAAAACTTAATGTGATAAAATTATGCAATTGTTAAGTTTAAGGTTGTATTTTGAAAAATTTTGTACCGAATTTTTAACGTGTAAATACTGTAAACTTTCATAATAATTAAAAAAAAATCTGCATAATTAAAAATAAAACGTGGCAGCGTCTCAATTTATCTATGGCGGCTCTCAGATTTATATTTCAATGTTCACACGGGCATATAGGATTTAGACAATGTTGTAGGTATTGTTCGTACTCCCGGATCTGTATACTCGCGGCGTTGCCATACTTCTGTCGGTACTTGGCGATTTAGAGATAAACAAGCAGATGTACCGACACATTTTGAGTCGTTTTTTGCGCGTATTTAATCAAAAACACGATTACATCATTTCAATGCCATAAGAGTCCATATATAACGCGGAAACTTCGAGAGCTTATAACTCATAAACGAAATAGTGACATGAATTGAAATTTGTTTTTCATCAATAAATAATAGCATAAAGAACATCTCGGATAAATGTCAAAATAGCCTTAATATTTTCATCTGATTCACCTTCCTTAGACGATAAGAGGATTTTAAAAATTAAGGAACCATTTAAACATAATTTACAATATTCCTAAATTTATTTTCTATGATTAAAATTTGTAAAATCAATAGGTGTTGACTTACTTAGCGCTACGGCGTCTACTAGCTCTTGCAATCATCATAGCGAAAGAAACCACGTTCCTTATGTTTCACCAGAGGCACCATATGTTTATGAACTATTTTCTATCATGATACATAGTGGTAGCGCCAGTGGCGGACATTACTACGCCTATATCAAGGATTTTGAAACGCAAGAATGGATGTGCTTCAATGACACGTCAGTATCAAAGGTGAGGATTAACTGTAGACATAGAAAAATTAGTTAAGTGTTCTAACAAAAATTAGAACAGGGTCAAAATACGATTTAGGGCATTAAACGCCATACCCACTTACTACAAGAGCTATATCCCATAGGAATTCTAATTTTGTAGAATAGACTCTGTTTTGCTTTGTCAAAAGGACTTCTGAAAACAGTGTTTCACGAGTCTGTGAGTCGAAATTTATTCCAAATATTGTAAATTGATGACAAAATCGCAGAAATGATCACAAAACACCTTTACTATATTCTATGTAATTGCAGATAACGCAAGAACACATTCAAAAATCATACGGTGGTGATCATTGGCGCCCGTGTTATAGTGGAGCGTACGCTACCAGCACAAACGCGTACATGCTTATGTACAGGCAGATAGATAAAAAGCGAAATGTTTCCTTCATGTCGCAAAAAGACTTTCCTGACCACGTTAAGGTACGTACAAACCATAAATCGCATAGAATTTTAAATAGTCATTATATAACGGGCAAGATGTTATGTATTTTTTAATGATACTCATAAAAGGTAAGCTAAAATTTAAGAGAAAAAATTAATAATGGGTGTAAAATTTGCGCCACACAGGAACTTGTAAAAAGAATTACTGAAAACGAAGAAAATGATAGGCAAACCGCTGCTATTCGCTGCAGGTCAATGCTGGATAGAGGAACGATGGGATATAGAAATGGTTCTCACGCGGAGCCGACAAGAAGTGTAAAAGTTACATACAAGGAGGAAAGCAAGTTATTCGACATGTCATTGAAATGTACCTGGAGTCAACTCTTAACTATAGCGTCCAATCATTTTCTGAAGCCCTCCTTCGCCTGTGACAATCTTTGTCAGTTACGCTTAATTTATAATGCCAAAGGTTCGATTGACGTATTCGATGGTCGTGAATCAGGACTCGTCAATGACATATTAAAAAATTACGATGATACTGCAATAAAAATTGTTCTGGATGTCTGCAATCCATCGACACGCAAGAACTACACGCAAGATATCTTGACCGACCTGTACATCGTTGAAGTTACAGACAAGGGTGTCGACATCGTAGACGGTCCATTTGGCATCCCTATAAATATTACGGAAACTGTGAAAGCGTACAAAGCAAAAGCATCCGGTTACGTGAAAATGAAACAAAGTGATATGGAGCTTATATCCGCCGGTCCGAAGGGCTTAAACCATTTTGACGATGATGAAAAAACGTTAGTAGCGAGTCATTTGATTTACTTCATTACTTCGGCCTACGACGTGGATCCGTCGAAATCTTTCCATGATTCGATGCTTTACAAATTCAAAGGCACCTTTCCCAATATAATTACGATAGACGTGCAGTATTGCGACACTACAGAAGGTAAGGAATATTTCGGAAATTTCTCGATATCTTCAATTTTTAATGAACTGCGAAATTTCGGGAAACGTTAGAATTTTAAAAACTAGAATTTCATTGGTTAATCCGAATTAAAATGGAAAATAGTACTTTTATGCTTGCAACGTAACTTTGCATCGCTAATAATTAGTTCGTGCCGTTGTTTTTAATGTAAGTACTGACAAAAAAAAAAAATTTTTTTATTTTTCAGAAATGTTAGATGAAATGAAAATTCCAGTATTGGAGAAGTACAATAGAGTTGAGGATAAAAATGGAATAGTGACGTCAACAAAACGACAAGGTGAGGTGACGTCGATGGTTGCCAGTGATTGTAAAATATTGCATCCAGTGATATCTCCCGTCAACGACCTCGATATTTCGTCTGCAGTTAGTAAGAATAGAAGTAGTAACAGTACAAACGGCGAAAACATGTTTAACGATGACTTCGCAAACGGTATGAGAAAAGAATCGAGTGATGAACTTTTGCCGTTGAGAATTAAATACTCATTGGAAGAAGAAGGTAGTCCCCCCTTTACCCTTCATTCTGGAAAGGACTGGGAACCTTTCGCTCGGGAACAAAGCAACAGCGAAGATAGCAGCCTCAGTGACAGCGATCGGACACTGGTAGGCGATCCGCCCGAAGAACCGTCGACAGCAATTTCCGAAGAAGAAGTATTTGGCGTTTCGTGTGACACGTGGGATAACGAAGAATTGGAGTCACCGGAGAATGAGGAACAAAATGATTTCGATGATAAATATTATTTCAGTATAAGAACCAAACAAGAAGACCGTAAGTATCGTATTCAACTTTAGTAAACATTAATTAATCCATTAACCGCAAAATGCATTCAGAATTTTCCTCGACTTTTTTATTTTTTTATTTTTTATTTTTTATTTTTTTTTTTTTTTTTTAATTCCCCTTAATTTATTTCCAATCTGTCATCCTTGACAATAAGTAAATTTTACAACATACCAAAAAATAATAATACTTAAATTCTTGAATTTACAAGTTCGCATAATATAACAAAACTGTTATTTCTACTTATGAGCACTTCATTGGATAGGTAAATATGTATAATATTATATTTTTTAAGACTTGCATTGGATCGCGTTTCTTCGTATAGGTTTGCTGCTGGTTGATTAGGGTGTTCCATCAATCTGACCTTTGATTTATAATAACGTGTTTTTATTTCTTCCTTTACCGTTGGGATTTTTAAGTCTTTTCTTATAATGTCATTTGCAATAGACAGTGGGGCATTAAATATATTATCCCATAACTGGATACCGTATGTCCACACAGGTTTAAGTATACTTTTATAAATAAGTATTTCGTTTTCAAGCGTTACTTTCGATTTATTTCCCAGTAACCGGTACATATTTCTTTCCATCAGATTTAGTTGTTTCCGCTTAGTCCAAATATGCGATCTCCAAGTCAATCGACTATCTAACGATCTAACATTGCGGTATACTTTTATCGTTGAGAAATATTGGAGGACACACGTTTTCTTTCTAAGGGTTAATGGGCCATAAGTTGATATATTTTCATTCTCCAATTCTTAAACCATATGATGACCTTGCCAAGATATTTCTGTAAGATATGAGAAGCCACCGATATGAGAAGATCCGCACCAGGTGTGATCCAGCGTGCTACCCCGTGCCGGATATGACTCAGCGCCAGGTTAAGGGAAGGGAAGCGGGTAGAGGTGTTAGTTCAATAAAAACTCGGTTCGGTTCGAAGAAAACAAACTACAGTACATTGTATTTGTTCGTTCGCATGGCAAACTTGGTCAGTGGCGTTTTCCCCGGTATAGCATTTATATTCCTTTTGTAATTTACAATAAAAAAAAAAGTGTGCAGTGCACAAGGTATACGTAAAATCGGATGCTCTGCTCGGGTACTTCTACTTCATGTGGAAACACATAGGGATGGTGACAGTATCGCTGAGTGACAATGTCTCCGTTTCCACGCATAGAAACACGAGTGGAGCTCGTTCGAAGCTGTTCTTCTCCAACTGACCTGAGTTCTATTTATCTAACTGTATATGCTAATAGAGTTTTGGCACGACATAAGGATGTCTGATGTGTGAAAAAGGAGATTTCCAAACGTGGTTGATCTCTCAATTTAATTTTCGTAATGGTCAGTACTCGTTGAGCCGTAACCAGTGACACATATACTTTCTTTCAGTGAGTTTTATAACGTTAAATCTTCGTTAGGGAACCAAGTAGAAAAATGACTTAAAATTAGGCTCGAAAATTTTTATTTATTTTACGAATGATTAAAAAAAAAGGATTTATTTATTTTATTTATTTATGAAGTATTTATTTTATTTATTGTCGTTATAGTATGCTTAAACGTAGTTTAATCAATGCTGATAGTCCCGAATATTTTCGAAATGATGTTTATTTAATTTGTTATAATATTAGTGGTATCTCTGTATAATTTGGAAATTATAAACAATTTCCTCTAAAAGTTACGAGACTTTTTTTGAAACTTTTCTTTTATTTATTGTCATTTTAATTTGTTTAATATTTTGAATTCCCAATTTGCTTAAATTAACCAAATATCGATTACGTATAAAAAATACCTTTCAATCATACGTTATACTTGAACGAAACGTTTTATTTAGCTCAAAGGAGTAAATAGCGTCGATGAAAATATTTATTCCGTCTAAATAAATAGATTAATGAGATCCACTAAATGTTTACTTATTTTAATTAAACTTTTTTATGAGATGGAATAAATGATTCTGTTGAAATAACTGAATCTTTTTGCGTTTCACAGTTCAGTTAATTAATTTCAAAATTGCGATTATACAATAATCTCTGATATCCAAGAGGAGAAGAAATTGCTGAATTGAAATATGTATAAAAAAAAAAAGAACTGAAATTTCTTTTTCCTTCAAGTACAGAAATAATTGGAAGAGATACAACTGGGGGAGTGTTTGGTTACAACGAATGATCTGAATTCTAGTTAAATTTTCAAGTATTTTAATCCCTTATCGTTTCTTATGTTTCAGAAGTACCAGGAGTAATCAAAATCATTTTAGACAAACGAACCAGTTTATATAAACTAAAACGCCGACTGGAACCACTTATTGGAATCCCTTATGCTTACTTTGACATCATCTCGAGAGAACTTGAGAACCAGTCTAGTAAACTGCACCAAAATCTGGGATTACGGGCTATTAATGATGATACAAAGTTTAAAATTGTTTTGAAAAGAAAGCTACGTGTCGGAGAAAGATACGTCAAAATCTATTACTTAAGGCTACAGGAAACACAGGTAATGAATTGTGTTTTTATCGGCAGATGTGTGATAAATATCATGATTTAAATTAACAATAACAACGTCGCGAATTTCATTTCATTTTCTAGCCGTTTAGATATTTATTTGAATGTGCCCTGAAGCCTCGTACGTCTGTAAGTGACGCGAAAAGAGATATCTTGGCGCAAATGGAAAAAACATACGACGAATCTATTTCGTACGAAATGTGTCGACTGAGAAGCAAAGATGGCTGCAACGCGATGAAGGTGTACTTGGACGACCAAGTGATCGACTGCGCAACGGATCTATGTATTCAGAAGTTGTTGAAGCCGGAACCGGTCTGCAGCAGCGACCAGATCATTGTATTCGTGCGGCAGTGGTCGCTGAAGAAAGACGAACTGGGCTTACTCGAGGAGTTGGTTTTCGATAAAAACGAGTTTTCAATCGAGGCACTGAAGAAAGAAGTAAGTTTCTGGATCAATTTAGTTGTGTACGATATATGAAACTTCACTTCATCCGATAAGATTTTCATTTCAATTTAAATCAATTTTCACCAGCCCTTGGCTTTTTTACGCGTCAAAAAATACAAACTGAATTGAAATAAATTTAAATGAATTGAAAATGTTGATTTAAGTGCAGTTTAATCGATTCTTCTTAATTTAGAAGACGAATGATAGTGGATTGAAATTTAAAATCTAATTGAAATATTATATGAAATTTCTGTCATCAGTTGGAGCGAACTACCGAAATACCAGAAGAGTTCATCGTGATTGAAAAAGCTCCTATGTCTATACAAGATAGCAACCTGAGAATAACATCCATTAAAACAGCGATGATGAAGGCGACTAATAATGGCTGCTGTATAAAAGAGGTCACCGACGGCGAATACTTCATTTACAAGTTCGTACAATTCAGTTGCATCTTATCCGAGACCTTATCGTTTGCTTCATATTCGTTACAAGTAGGGCGATTAAAAAAAATTTCAAATATCGAAAAATAAAAATAGGGGGGTTAAAAAGGTTCTGACCCTCCCCCCCCCCCCCCCCCCTATCTCAGAAAGTACTCGTGAGAAAAAAAGTACTCGTGAGAAAAAAATGACTAAGGCAAAAGTTGTACGATTGCATTTTACCTTAACCTTGAAGGTTATTTCAAGGTCAAGTCAATTTTTCAAATAGACAACCCAAATTTTTATCGCGGATTCGAAAAGAGTTAGTGAAGGTTTAACTAGGAAAATTTCTTCCGACAATGTCTTTTTTTGTGACTCGTATTATCAGTGTCCTTTGCTTCAATTCGACCGTAAAGCAAATTTAAGTTCATGGTCAAGGTCACGATGAAGGTCATGATTGGACGTAACAGTTTTCCGCTGTTTCCAAATGTACGGCGGATAAAGAAATTTCCATGAAAGGAGCTTCAAGGTCATAGTCGAGATCATATTCGGACGTAAAATTTTCCGCTCTTTTCGAATCCGCGACAAAAATTTGGGGTTTCTATTTGAAAAAATTGACTTGACCTTGAAATAACCTTCAAGGTCAAATGCAAGGTCACTGTCAGGTTGCGCGCGCAAAATCGTACAACTTTTGCCTTAGTCATTTTTTTCTCTGATGAAATATATTTGGAGCACCTTGTATGTATGTAATATTTTTCAAGATAAAAGATCGCATTTGCGTAACGGTAATTTTAATGGAAAATCTTAAATTTTCCAGAGACACGAGGGAAGAGGCAGTTTCAAACGAAAATGGCGAGGAGCTTAGGCCCGCTCAACCAGTTGATTTGCGTGGTAAAAGTCGGAGAGCAGAACGCGGCCTAACGATCAAATTTAATAACGTATGATCCCGTAAGAATCGCGACGGTGATGGCGAGTCTGCCGAGCATGGAGAGAAACCATCATCGCAACGGAGGCCCGGTGCGAGCGCGGTTGCACGAAGGACACCGACGAAACGATTGGCGGAGTCCGCTACACCGTCGACGAGGCCAAAACGTGCAACGCATTCTTGACGTCTGTTGTTGACCTACGCTCCGATCGCGCAATGCATTTTCCAGTTCGTCGAGGGACCGACGGCGCGAGCAATCTGCATGTAAATACAAGAACCCGATCGCCGAAACCTCCGTCACTCGGAAAACATTGCAGCACATCTCTGAGCGTAACTTCTAACAGTTGGAAGGAAAAGAACTTTGCATTTAGCGCGAATCTTGACGTAGCATTCGAACGCGACGGCCCTCCTCTGTTATTCACGGGAAAATTCAACGATATAACGTAGGCCCTCGGAATCACTCGGGCGAAAAGATCAGTTCGAAAGGGTTGGCTTGAACGTTTCTCAGTGATTGATAACGAACTATTTATCGCGTGAGCCGACGACATATACGAGTGCCAAGATTCGTTATTTTAATTACTAGTTTTTTTTTTTTTTTTGTTTTGCTGGCCTAATTTTGGACGGAAACCGTACAAAATGGCTGAATTGTCTGCGATCCCATGGTTTCGGAATCTGAGATATGTATGTGCTATCGGGCTTTATTGTGATTGGACATTTAGTAATTTCGTCTTTGAACGAGTCCGTTTGAATGCGACTTTTTATTTTTACATTCATTGACAACAAGGCTTCCGATTCTGTCGCATGCTAATCCCATTCTCTGTACGGAAATGCATAAATGTCCAAAATACAGAATTGTCCGAGAGTCGACAAATGACACAACCAATCGGAACGTTTCTGATCACTCCGATCCATGGATGAACGCCCGTTAACCATCGCGTTGCGGTCTGAAAGCTGCTGCTTTTAGTTCCTCGGAATTTGCGAATCTTTCGCGATTGGCCCACGCCTGTCCCTATTGTCGCTTCATTAATTCAGCGATAAAAGAAAGAGGTACCAATCACGAATAATACGCGTATACGCGAAGCAGGCATACTCGCAGCAATTTACCGTAACGTCACGCAGTGTCCTGATCATTTTATGTAGATTTATTGTTTGTATTTTGACGATGCTGAAGTTCCGAACATTGAAGTGCCGCGAAACCCGATCCTGCCGTTTCATAAGATTTTACTTACTGCATGCGTATAATGTGTACTATATAGAAAACAAGAAAAAGGACAATTCTTACGATTTCGAAATAGAAAAATAAATACATAACATATATTGCATTTTGTCAATTTTCGCCGAACTCCAAAGTTTCGAACTTGAGCATCATGTATTTTGTGTGATGAGTGGCGCACGTTACGTCCCCTTTCTGTTTGGTTGGGATTATGGAGGAGACGCGACGTGAATTTCTAGCGAATACCGATTTATCGGTGAACAAATACGTTCTCCGCATCTTACACCCGTAGCTAACGAAACCAGTTATATTTATGATTATTAACAGTGGTGGTGCTTGTTATTGACGAGCGTATCTTTCGTAGCTTTGCCGACATTACGAGGTCGGGCAGATGTTGTTTTTCTCCGGTTATTGCGCTCGGTTCGTAGGTGGACGAGAGACGAGCGCAAATCGGCGTCGTGTGTGTTTGGTTTTCTTTTATACGGCGAAAATTCTCGGATAGAAAAAGTTCGCCTTTACCAGTGTTGAACATTGATGTTACTAACGAAGAAGTCTGTTGACGGGGATGACTAAACTAATGCGACCGTACCTGCGATAAGGGATGATCGGTGAATCGAGTCGTTTATTCCGATGTTAGCTTAACGATGGCTTAATTTGGTACAAACGAATTCAGTGCGCGACATATTTGAGCAACTTGGCGGTATTCGCAACAATATTTATTTCGTCCCGATTTTTATTGCTCTGTAACGATTAACAATTATTTACACGAAAACAGTAACTGTTACACTTTTACATAAAAAATAACAAAATAAAATAAAATAATAATAAAAAAAAATAAATAAATAAATAAATATATAAATAAAAACTAGAATTACTTTCACGAAGCGAACGATACTCGCTCGTCATAATTTTGTCAGCATTCCGAGTACACATTTTTTATTGCTCACAATATCAAATTGCAATTTTTATCAAAGTTTTTTTTTCTCGTTAGTTAGGAAACATTGTTTTTCATCTCATTAAACTGTAATTAAGGAACCACTTTACAAATTGCATTTTATATACGTGAAATTTCTAGTTTTTTCACCAACATTTCGAATTTTATAAATTTTCCAAGATCTTTAATACAACGTAGCAATAAGTAGTACAGCGGCGAATGAAAATTGAGGGAACAAGTCGCGAAAAGAAAAAACGTGCCAAATATATCAAAAAATCCAAGCGCACGAATCTCTAGTAATTTCAGCGTATCGAAAGTCGAGGAGGACTTTTACGACATTTATTAAAGTCTGAATTTCGCTGCCACGTGAGTATAGAATTTTTCTAACAAAACTATTGCCTAGATGACGTACATTTGTAATTCGAGATTGCTGAACAAATCATTGTCGGAAAAATCGTGCCATACGAATCGCACCTCCATATTCGCCGAATTGAATTCGTTTATGCAAATTGAAACCATTGAAATTTATATTTGATAAACTCTTCGAAAGCGAGCGTAACATTTTCGATGCGAGCTTTGTCAAAAGATGTTTGTAAATAAATATGCTTCACAAAATGTCTGTAAATAAAATAGTACGTTTGCAGAAGAGAATTGCCAATTATAGAAAACCTATCGAAGCGTTATAGATCATTTTTCGCAATAATAAGTGACGAAAACGATACTTTGAAAACTTGGCCTCAAATTGTCGACCAAAAATTCATAGGTGCGTTTTTTTTCAATATCTATATAGTTGTTCCTTACGGTTTACATCTGGTACTGCGGCGTCCACGACGATGAAAATAATAACTAGAAACTCTTTGAAAAACAAAACAAAAAATTGTACTTTGGATAATAATCGGAACAATGCTGTGCATCGTTTATTCGTTTTCCACTGAAACCCCATCGCTATAGAAATTTTTATGCAATATTAATAAATGTTTCCCAAAAATTTTTGTTTAATGGAAAGAACATTCTTTTTTCTTTATATTTTTTTTTTTTTTTTTTTTTCTTCTTTTAGGTCGAAATATTGAATTTGGTGTTGTACAAAAAACAATTACCACGTGCTCTTTCATCAAGTTTTCACGTTTCAGATCATAATGAACCTAAAATTCAGTAAAAACTATCTTAAAATTTAACCGCAGTTCTTTCTACAGGCATGTTTAAAAAGAGTGGTTAAAATAGTTATTCTGCTAATTAGTCGGCGAGTTACAGCGCGACGGACATTCGACTTTTATGTGTTCAACCCACTTTTATGTCTTCGATTTAACTTTAATACGATAATAAAAGAAATATATATTATGATCATATTGTCTACACTGTAAAAAAAAATCGTGTAATTTTACAACGTTTAGCATGGGCTCGAATTCGTTATGTAAATTTACACCTCAATTTTACAATTCGCACACCTGTACTATTACAATGCTAAAATAACAGTATTACCAATGCATTACCTATTTTTACTGTGAAAATATGACTTTTCATATAC
>JAPYZR010000551.1:0-30868 GCA_030522945.1 Trichopria nigra | reverse complement strand
GGAAAAATGCCAACGTTCAACGTGCTGTTATTGCCAAAATTTGATGCCTGAAATTTACCACTGCTTTGTAAATTTCATTTCCACTTTTTACAGTGTATACAGACAAAAAGAACGAGTGGTCAAATTGAAATATTCAAAAGATTTCCATCAAAAAATTCTCGAAATCGAAGAATCGAAGAATAGACTAAAAAAAAATGTTGGTTGGTTCAACTGAAATCTGATTACTTTTTGGGATTTATTCGTGGTAGAATAGTGGGGAGTATGTCTAGAAACATTATCACAAAAAAATGTTAAACGCGTATAATTGAACAATTTAGTATCAAAAAAATGTTAGTGACTCAAAATTTGCGAAAATAATACCGAATCTAAAGGTTGGCGGTATTGTTTTAATTGACCAATTACAAGTCGAGATATTCATAATCTTGAACGAAATAATGTAATAAATTTTTAAATCTGTCTCGATTTATGGAGTAAAGCGATGAACAATACTGTAAATGTTCCGAAATGTACAGCGGATAAAATTAACCAATTAGAAGTCGAGATATCCCCGATTGTCAACAAGACCATAAGTAAAACTGACGAAATTTTTATAACTTGCTTCATTTCTGAAATAACATGTATCATAATAATAATAGTGCTTGAAATACTGCGTAAAGTACATGAAATCATTGGTTTTCTTTCTAAATTGTCCAATCGGAAGTCGACATGTACGCTATAATCACTGAAGTGGATCAAATGTCGGACCGTAAAATACGCCAAATAGTGCCTAAGAAATCGTGTCATTTTGTGAATTTTTGGTCGGCGATAATGACCGAAGTGTTACTTGAAGAGGTTCACACTTGCTGTATTTTCATCAAAGGCAAACTAGAAAAGAATGAAAGTGAAGAATATTTATAAAAAATAATAAATATAATATATTGATAAATTTTCAAAAACCAGAATGTAGTTGAGTTTTCTATACACATATCGTATTTTTTGTTTTAACCTGCGGTGTAGGGGTAAGTTTTGGAAATTTTATTTTGAATTATAAAAAAAAAAATAAATAAAAAATAAGCATAGTGCCTTTATTACAAGTTTGAAGTTACGATTTCCGTCCGACTCGTTCCGCGGCCTTTCTCGATAATTTTTATGTAAATAGAATTTAACTACGATCTATATTTTTTTAAATATCGATCGAAAAACAAGTAACATAAAAAGACGGCGGTGGTTTTTCGATTTTTTTTCTCCATCTTCTCAGTCATCCTTCGAGAGAAATGGACATTTTAATGGTTTATTTTCAATCTATTTTCGGTTAAACTTTTTCTTTATGACGCGAAACTTTAAAAGCTTTGCGTTAAGTACGTATTCACCTTTTTTTACAATATCGACTTTCAAACTTTGTAACATATTCTAAAAATTGCAAAAATCTAAATAGGAAAAATTAACTTTATATATATATATATATTTTTTTTTAAATATTAAATCACGTATTTGAATCGTTGAGGTGTTTGCGTGGAAGGACCACAAAATATTGAAACCCCTCAATATAGACCCTTTCTCGTTTTTGATAACCAAAATTGTCTGAGTGAAATGGATAATATGTTCCATCCATAATGAAAATAATATATTAGACAAATCTCCTACATATAAAGACGAATGAAGGCTCCTAATTTATAGAAATAAAAATACCTTAGATTAAAGGTCAGTATAAAAATACAAAATTCTTATTTTAATTGCGACAACACGAGCGAGACAATAATACCGTATTAAAAAGTTATTAACAAATGTTAGGGAATATCCGTTTCCCGGGTCACTTTCGGTTTACGCAAATCACATATAGGGTTGCCATCCCACGAACAGGCGGCACAAATTGGCAGGGTCTCGCGCCTGTTGAATTAGCCTTTCGACTTGACCAGCGACACTCGAAGCCACACCTTCTTCGATGCCTTGCAACTTCTGTTGCACTCTCAACAAAGCTCTTTCAGCGAGCTTGTTCGTTTCCACTACACCTGTAAAGATAATGATTTTACTCCACTACGATAACATTGATTAGATTGATTATCAAAATTAGAAACATCTGCTTTAATAGTGCGATGGTGCAAGTTCTTCAATCGTACTTACCGGGACTACTGTCGGTCGAGTGGCTCGAGTGATCGCTCTGAAGGGTTGCAGCCTTCGCTGGAGTGATCGCCCACGAATAAAGTGGATCATATAGCAGAACTTGAAGTAACGTCACTATGATTTCTTTCTGTTCTCTCAAGACCGTCATCGTCTCTTCGCAGCAACGTCGCATGGTGCCTTCGACGCCGGATACGCCCATTGCCACTTCGACGTCTCTGGTCAATCGGAACGGGACGGTTTCGGGGGTTGGTAACACCTTGCCTTGTTCAAAAGCTATGCCTGCAGAAACAAAGGGCGTAAAATGTGCAATTCGTTGTATTAAAATAATCATTTAGCGGCCCGTTACAGGAACCTTTGACCTCTGCGGTAAAAGAATCTTATAATTTGTAAACGTATAATGTCAACCTTATGAAAAGATGCTAACTTTCATTTTCAAGTTTAAGATACATTGTGTAAATTCAAATGAAGCATTAATTAATTTGTAGGGATAAAACGTACCAAAATCGATATGAATCACTTCTGCGGTAGTCTGATCGATTAAAATGTTCGATACGTGTCGATCGCCAAGGCCCAATATGTATCCGATAATAGACGTAGTGGCCACGCTGCAAAAATATTTCAATCGAAATTATTGAAGTACATTAAAATTTCGTAATAAATGTATAGGAAATTAAAAAAAAAAAAGGTAAAGAACAATGGTAGTTTCATGAAATATAAAGTAAAAATTTATAAATGCCTATTCGCCATATTGAATGTTTACTTCGATTTCGTGACCGTCATCGTCACCTATTTATCCGTATGTCTGTTACGACCAAAGTTTAAAAGGAAACCAAAAGACGGATCCGCGAAAATATAGCATGGAATATATTATAACGATTTTGAAAAAAAAAAAAAAAACAAATATACGTGTTACAGAAAAATAGTCGACATTTTGTTAATTTTGCGATATTTCACATTTTTTAATCCAGTTTCGAAGAATATAAAATACTTCATCGGAATCAAAAAATGGTGTGAAAATGCGTGAATTTGAATTTTTATTTTAATTCACGAAACACATTTCGTCCATTTTTGGACATTCTACGACTATTTTTCTTTCACAATTCGGTAAAATACGTATCAGAAAAGAATAATATATTTCGATATAAAATTTTTCTTTTTACCACTGCTGTGGTTTTATATTTATATAATATTGAAATTAAATACAGTATTTTACTAAATAAATAAATTATTGACGTTCCGATCTTATTGTGTGGACCCCCTTCAGAAATAAACTATATATATAACGAAAACAAGCAGAAACGTACGCGCATTTAATGAAATGTAAAGTAACTTCTATGTATAGGTCAATACGCCATCTGTTATTAGATTTATAAATATAAATGTTGAATTAACTACTATTTATTCTTAAATTTGTTTGTATTAAACTATTGTAAATTTGTGGAAGATTGGACGTTTAAAATTTAATATTAACGGTGTTTTTAGTCGTATTAATAAAATAATTTTCTATTTCTTTTCTTTTTTTATGATTTTTTTTTCAACTGCTAAAATTGTTTTATAATCAAAATTATTAATTATAATTTTCTGGTTCTTCATTAATATTCTTTGCACGTTCTTTTATGCGTGTTTCTAATTTTCTTCAGTCTGCTCAACGTAAACCACATTGCAGTGTGCACATGGAATTTGATAAACAACGCAGCTAAGTTTTTCTTTTTTAAGGTTGTCTTTACGTGTCTTTACTCATTTTTCCAATGTTTTTGTTGACTGGAATTTATAGTTGATTTTATCAGTAATTCCTTGTAGGTAAGGCATAGATGTTGTTTTAAAGAAAACTCATTTCAATTGTTTTTGAGTTGATATTTGTATAGAGTTATCAAAATTATACATTGGCTAATAAATTGTTGAGGGTAACCGTTCTCAGATAAAATTCTTCTCGCAAATTTCAGATTTGTTTCTCTAAAACGTATCTCTGACAATTTTAATGCACGATCGACTAATATTACACTAATTTTATAATTATAAACCAGTCAGTATCTATAAACCCATTATCTTTTCTAATCACTGTAATATCTAAACAATTAAATCTACTATTTTGTTCTATTGCTTGTGTAAATTTCATTGAATTAATGTGACCTTTAATTTTATTTAAACTATTGATATCTTTAATATATTTCGATGCTGAATAATTTCGTGATATCGATCCGTGCAGCCTGGCCTGAACCGAGAAGGATTCGGTCCAGAAAATCGTATCATTTATACAATAAATTGTTATTCGTTACATAAATGTTAAAAATAGTTGTTATCCAGTATTTTGTATTTGCCAGGAGGAATAAAATATTATTGAATGAAAACGAAAAAAAAAAATGAAACGTTACCTGCGCGTGTAAGCCAATCGTCTCTCGAACCAAGTTTCCGGGGACAGATAATTGTCCGTGAAAAAATGATGGAAAGCAGGATGGAAGCGATCGCATATCTCCAGAAATACTTTGTGTTTTTTGTCGGCTGTGGATTTTGCAGCCTCCTAAGATTAAAACATACATGAACAATCGAAAGAATAATTACAATACTAAAAAATAAACTTTCAAAAAAGTTTTAATAAATTTGAATTTGAGATTTTTTACGTTCTAGGTTAGGTTGGTAATGGCTGTGCTTTAGACTTTCCTCAGATACGATTCGGGGATAATATCAAATAGTAGAAATTACACTTTATCGACTTACGCCCAGTTTTGTTCTGCACTGTGCAGCCGTATAATCGTTCGGATAGTACTTCCTATGCATTCCTTTATTCGTGTTAGACCCAACCAAGATGGCATTCATCGGCAATGTGTTCTCACACCATTCCAGTACGCCCGATCTCTGCGTAAGTGGCACAACTTTGTACGTCCTAATGTATAGTTTTCTTTGCTTCGCTTCTTTACTCGTTTTCAGAAGGGAATTCATGACTGTAAATACTTGTTGCATCACTGCATCTTGTCTCAAGTCGTCCTTGCCCTGATATCCGTATAAAAATTTTATTTTGTTATACCATAATATGTGATTTATCAATACATTTAAGGTTTCTACAACGTTGCCGAAACATCTTTAAACTCTTGCGCTTACCTTGACGAGTTGAGACCTACAAATTCCATCGGTTCCGACGCACGTAATTTTCTTTGGCGCGTTGATGCCACCGACATTAGCGTATTGATCCAAATATTTTCGGATTCCCACAGTTCGGCTGTAGTTTCCGTTTTTTTTAACGTCAATGGTGAGTGTCGGCACAGTGGCATTTTCAAGATTTTTTATGGAGAGTATTTCTTGACTTCTCGGTATTTTACACTTATCACCCGCTAGAAAAGTTTAACAGTTTCTATCATCAATAGAAAATATTTATTTTTTTCTTAACAACTAAAGAAAAATTTGTATCATGCTCTTTTATTATTGTTCAATTTTTGATTGCGCATGATATATTAGAGGGCCGCGCCAACTAGGAAGAAGGAATTGAAGTAAACGATGAACTAAAAGTCTGTAAGATTACGTTTTTTTATCGAATAATCTCCGGCATACAATTCAACGTTATATGAATCTTTTAATTGCAGAAAACATTGTCAATTCGAATCGAACGTGACTTCGAATCTTCCCACCAGTTGGCGCTGTTCTACCACTTAACGCTTTTAAATGGATTTTTCGATCACTTACGAAACGTACATCTACAATAACTGTAGAAATAACATTGTGAATATAAAAAAAGAGGGTCAAAATAAATGTTTTAAAATTGTGTAGCAAAAGAAAAGTAATAACTAAAATAACTTTACGTTTTTTTTCGGCCTCCAAATACGCCAACATTACAAGTGCATCGGAAAGACGATCCATTTCACGTATAATTGGACTGATTGTCGAATTGGACAACCTTTGAATAAGTTGTTGAGCTCCAAGGACTCTCGGCTCCGACTGGGTACGTTTTTTCGAATACTTATTATCGTTGTGCAGATTCTTCAACGCCAACAACACCGGCAACGTGTGATAAGGATGCTGCCTTGCGCACTTCTCGAGAATGTGGAAGATTTTCTTCGTAAATCCGTCTTGCACGTCGCTCATGTGCGGGGCCAGTTGTGGCACCAGTGGAATGAATTTGTACGAATCGATTTCCGGCAAGTATTTATCCAACAATTGATTCGTTTCTTCGTGATGCATGTTGTCCAACCACAGCGACACAAGTCGGAAAATTAACAAGTCGTGCTCGTCGCTCATGTGCAGAGTTTTCAAGTACTGCCTGTCAAATTACGCATTACGTTTAAAAGAGGATAATTCAAATTGAAGATTGGCTATTCATTCTGTACTTAAAATATCAAAGGTACTTTTTGAATATTTATGAAATATGAAATATAAAAAATGAAACAGAAAACTACAGCATCAAGCAAAACAAATATTTTGAATTTCTTACTCCACAGCCAGTATCAGGTACATATTCATTTCCCTCTCAATATTCACCAACTCGGCGCAATCGTTGCTATTCTGCCTCTTACTGAGCGTCACGGCCCTTTTGATGTCGTTATCTTTCGATTCTGCATTGTTCTTGTTCTCTACGACCCTGCTGGTATGGTCGACGCACTCTCGCAAACTTTCAAGCTGCGGCGATCGCATATAGTCCTTAACCTGCTGATATTGTTCGTGGGCGAAACGAGCGAGGGAAGCTTGCGATTCGTGTAGATGCTTAGTGTCCACTACAGTTCGTCGGGCAATTTTCGAAAATACATTTATCGATGCCAAATAATACTTTTCGATGATCACTTGTGGATTTTCTGATTTCGACTCTGCAATCCTGTCGCCGTAAACGCGGAGCGTTTGAGCGAGTAAGCTCGGGTCTATCGACTTTTTGTGGATGAGGTTCCGTAAGAATAACTTGCCAATGTACTGATCGTTTCGCAACCATGCCAAGTTAGCCTCATGGTATCGAAGTTGATCTTTAGTCGCTTCCGACAGTTCAGATTGTTTTTCTAAGATAGCTGCAAAGGGAAGTAAGATATTATTCTATATCTATAATATTATTGTATTACGGAACACTTCGTCAGAATTATGTAAGTGGTATACGGGGTTCATTTTGACCTTAACGGTGAAAACACTTATTGTGTCCAAGTTTTTTTTTTATTATTTTCACTTGATAAAATTGAACTGTATTATTTCAAAGGCCTGTAATTCAATATTTCGGTAAAATATAATTAATACAAAGTGTAAACACATCATTTTCAGAGCATAAATTGGGCGTTAACGTTTGAGCGTTACCGTGCGTTCGATGCATCAAAACTTACTTAAGGCTCGTTCAGCAACTTGGAGGTATCCTTGTTGTTCTGCGCGCTGCGCCGTTTCCAGGTAAACGTCAATTAAAGCGTTCTTAATTACAGGATTATTTTTTATCGTGTCCCGAATTTGGAACAAAATGGCTCTCTGCGACAGAATCGGTTCGATGTATTGAAAATCGTTGTTATGTGCGAGTTGCTTTATCCGCCACTCATTGAGCAATGTTTCATAATCTTCCGGTTTAGCCGAACTTAGTTCCTCGATTTCACGGAGCATTTGCAGCTGCGTCAAATGCGGATATATCACTTTGCAGCTTTCTGCAAAGAATAAGTAAGACTCGTAATTCGGTATCTAGTTATAGGTAATGCAAGATTTTCACTTTATAACCTCCTCAACCGATTTTGATGCAAAATTGCTGATTAAAGAAAGTAATATATAAAAAAGAAATACCTAAGCTAATATTGCGAAGATCCTTTATAATGGAAAAATGTGCCTGCTCAAGCGAGTTTCTCAACGACGTATTGTCGTTATGGTGAAACGCCTTCAATGCATCGTAATGATGACTCTCGAAAGAAATATTCTCTTCTAAAGAACGGCCGTCTCTGTCTCTTACATGGTTCCAATCGCTAAGCCTCCAGAAACATTGATATTGCAACTCCTTTAAGGATTCCGATTGAGTATTTGCCATCGACAGAAATCGGGATGCTAAGAAATGAAGACTTGACTCCGTTAAATCCCGGGACATACCTGTGACATTCAAATTAGCAAAGTTAGTTTAAGTATTGTTAGATGTTCATTTAATAAATAAAAAACAAAAGAAGAAGAAAGTATCAACTACAGTAAATAAAAACCTTTTAAAGAAGTACTTCCGGTGCTAAGATCAACGTCTCGCGCGAGAATCGCTTTGTTCCAGTTCTTGAGATCTTCGTAATACTGAATTCTCGATGCTCTATCTTGTAAGTGCGAAGAACCGCAACCGTATATTGTGTCTGGATTTCCAATCTTCGCGTAAGCTTCGCGAAGTATGCTCTGAACTTTTTTACCTAGATTTGGTTCAGCTTCGTAGATCTGATCTATGACTGGTACACTGTCGAAGTCACGAGGATTCACAAGAATGGATCTGCACCAGAGTTCGGCATACAGCACCGACGTGAAATAAGCCGAACAAAATTGCGCAGCTTTCGCGATAGGTAAATAGTTCAAATCAAGTCTAACGCCATCATACATCTGTATTCTTAAATAGTTCACCAAATCCAACATACGCCTGACCGTGTCGTGTGAACACTGCACTTTTTTCTCTTCCGTACTTTCACACTCAAAGTGATAAGAAAAGAACTGATCGATACATTGACAGATTCGATCGGTATGTTGCTGGCTGATGTAACTGACGATTTTGGGGAACGTAGCCTCGCACAATCGTACGCTTAATTGAAATACGGGCAGAAGCATTTCGAAATGAACGCTACAATTGGCCATGGATGACGTGATATCGACGATCCAATCTTTGTACGCACCGTCCGACTTTGTCGTCCATAGTGGATTCTCCGGGTCAAAGCACTTGTCAAGTTTCTTTCCGTCTATTCGCGTCATTTTACTAGATGCCTTGACTTTCGTAACGAACGGTAAAACATATTCAAGACGAAACCTCAGATCATTCTCGTCAAGATTTTCAATTTTTTTCAAATATTTCTCATCGGTTAGCTTTTGACCCCAAGGCGAAGCGAGAACTTCGTAAAGAACTTTGCTACTAGCTTTCCTCAAGTTGATATCACTGCTGAAGACAAACTCGGAAAGCATTATTGCCACTTCATGAGTTAGCATTTCCGCGCAGTCGAAAACCAGCTTGAACCTAGTCTCTTCTGGGTGGAGAATCATCGTATACAAATTCGCTGGCCCCAGCACGCCCAGACATTTGGTCGCTCCTAACGCCGTCTCTGAATCGGATGATTCCGACAGTTTCACAAGTCGATATATCAATTGATGCAATAAACTGGAAGCGCAGTCTTCGGCAAATCCCTGAAGCTCTTCGAGTCTTTCATACATGCTTCTTAATTGAGTTTTATTAGCACCCAAATGGTACTTCAACTTAAATAAACTTCGAACGTTGCAGCTTTTGTCGTCTCCCGCTTTCAAGAATTTCTCCATCTCTTTCTCCAGATCAATACATTCGCCATCGGCCATCGAAACGTCCATCGCTTCGTTCGTGAAAATATTCGGTAAAGTATCCAGCTTTTGAATGTACTCCAGCAATAATTCTTTTTGATCATTTAAGAGAAAGTTAAGTGCATGTTTGGCTTCGACAAATGGCGAAAGGCATTTCACACAACGATCTAAGACTTCTCCAACCTGACGTTTTCTCGCCGGCAAAATATTATTGCAGAAGATTACGAGGTAGCGGCACACCAATTTTGTGATAATAATATCGTTACTTTCGAGTAAATTCAACAAAGTGAGTATGACGTCTCTTACGATATATGTCGCCATTGAGTCGCAGTACATTTGGCTCAATTCTCGTGAAACCGACAAACAGAAGAAGGCGTATTGGTGAAAGGCTTTCCACTTGTACTCAATAACTGTATGTTCGTAAATGTTACACGTTAAACCCAACAGTACTTTCTGAAATATATTTGGCTTATCCGTGATCAAGTAAGAAATCAACGATTTTCTTGATGCAAGCATGATTTTTTCTAATCGACTCAAGCATTCGTCAATTTTTTCGCTGTCGTAGTGCGGTGGATTCGACTCTGGTAACGTAATTTTCACGTCGAACATCTCCGAAAAATGCGGTGGATCGTGAAGTTTTTGTAAAATATGAATGACTACAGCTTCCAAATTGTCATTCAGCATTGGCATAAAAGCCTTCATCACTCGAAAATCACCTTTATTTTCTATTAACTGCCAAAGAATGTCTTCATTGTTCAGTAGTATCTCTGGTAAAATATGCGGAAGACACCTTTCGAAGGTTTCCGCTAAATCGAAACCACTTCGTTGACAGAGATCAATCGCTTCCGACGGTCCTCTCTGGCAAAAAATTGTAGAAAATACATCTTCGATGTAGCGTTGATAAAAAGTCTCCAAGTCAGGGCAGCCGAGTAAAGCCCAAGGAAAATCCACGAAGGAGGGGTGTAGTCGGCACCAACGCCTTAGCAAGAAGCCCAAATTTTGTTCAACAATCGATACTGGCGATTCGTGTTTACCAATTGCCTGAAGAACTTTTAGAATTACATTCGTGTCAATATCCTTTTCCATCTTCATTTGAAGTAAAGCCGAAAGCGCTGAACTTCGAAGCACTCCGTTGCTAAAGATGACAGTAGCGAGAATGTTCGTAGCACTCGTCACCCTCGAGGCTCGTTCGTCGGTTTTCTCATCGTCGGCGAGTTCTCGATCGACAACGAAAGAATCTCCGACAGCTTCGTGCAATTTATTAAAGAATTTTAACTTGGACGCATGATCTAGAATTTTGGAAGAGAAGAGTAGGTGCAACAACTTACAAGTTTCTAGACGCACTAAATAAAAGGGAGACTTTGCACAGGAAAGCAGGATTGCTGCTAAGGATATTTTTGAGATATTCGATCCTTGAGAAGCAGGAAACTGCACCTCCGACCAAAGATCGACCGGATGATCCTGCCGAAAAATCTCGCCAAAACATTGAACCAACGCAAGGTGCGCCAATTGTCCACAACTACCTTCGTTTAGGATTTTGTAAAAAATCCTGCAGATTTGCCACAAATTGTACACGGATTCCTCGTGCGTGGTGAGTTTTAAAAATCGAGGGATGAGGTTTAGAATACACCTGACAGCTCTTTCGTCTTTGTGGAGATCGAATGATATTTCGCTCAAAAATTCAATGATGTGCACCATGACATCCTGCGATATGCAGCGCTTGTCAATGTTCGCAAATATGTCGAGAAGCGTAATGACGTTTCTGACTTCCGCTTCCGAAGAAAAATCGTACGATTCAACGCGAAGAAGAATTTGAGTTATTTTTTCCTGCATGTCCGACAATGGCTCTCCAGTGGTAAGGCAACAAAACGAAGCCAGAGCTTTCAAAATATTCATTCTGCACTCGGCTTTTCTTTCGGAAGCTCGGATAGAATTTGGAAATTCATCATTTTCTGATGCATTTAAGGGTTTTGATAAAGCGAACATGCAACGCAAATACGGTAACGTCGTCGATATTAATATTATTCGAACGATACGTTCGTCGAAAGATGTTTGGTATAGCATCGACAAGGATTTCATCACGTCCCCTAGCGACTGCCGTGACTTGTGCCAGTCTATTTCTGCGATACTTTTATAGATCTTCTCTAATGCTGTTTCAATTTTGAAACAAAAATCCTCCAATTTTCCTGAAATCATGTTCAGCTTAGCCAGATCGGTGGCAATCTTAGCGACCAAAGCTGTCTTGACGATGAAAGAACTTAGGTCTTTGCTCGCATTTTCTAAGGTCAAAACATCTAGGATACACTTTATTAAAAATTCTAAATCCGCTTCTTCGTACGGATGATCCGTCGATTTCTTTTCTGACTGATTTTTGGTCGACTCTTTTCTGGCGCCAGCTAGCAAATCACTTTTCATTTCCAGAGACAGATGACACTTTTCAATTTCTAATAAAGTTATAGATCCGGTTGAGTCGTACGTGTTGAATAAATTTCTGCCGCTCTCTGTAGTCTGCGTTCGTTCTTTGTACCAAGACTTTAAGGTGAAGCCTATCAACGTTTTACTTACGACATCAAGCGGTAAGTGTGTACTCATCAAACGCCACGGGATTCTCAAGGCCCACTGCGCTAGGTGCATTTTTAAAGAGACGTTTGACATTGTTGACTGATTTATGTCAAAGTCGGCTAGTGAAGTCGGCAACACTATATGTTCGCAAAACACCAAAAGCGTTCGAAGGCTAGAAACCGACCATTTGATAGTCTTTGTCAAGTAAAGCCGTAGAAGAGCATTAGGATTAGATACATTCTGATGGATTATCAGAATTTGCGCCAGTTTATGGCCCTCGTTTAGACCTTCGTTTTGACTTATGCTCAAATGCCTGAAATTAAAATTCATACACTTTCTAAAATCTCTGTCTTTTACTGTAGTTCGAGTACTACGTCAATTTAAAGTCATTTATTTGAACGACAAAAGAGAACTTGTAAAATTGCTTTAAAAAATATAATTCTCGAAATAACCTAATTCTACATACCGTAATATCATATCCCATATTTTATCCCAGTAAATTTTAATATCGGCGTTCTTCTGCTCGAAACATTTATTCTCGGTTTCGACGAGGGCTGCTACCAATTTGCAGAGACTCTCCATAATTTTTTCGTTTTTACAAGCCTGAGTCATGAGCTCGATAACGGCTTCAAGAAAAGACACGAATTCCATTACTTTTAAACATTCTGGATATTTTTGAAATAACTCCGCTAAAATCTGGATCATCGGCCATGCTCTTTCCGGGTCGCGCTTTGCGATCATATCCGTTAAAGTTAAAGATTCGCCAGAAATGCGCCTCTTCTTCGTCGGTTGCATATACAAACTGTCGCTAAACTGAGTCGCTTCAACTTGCGGAATTGGATTTTTCAATATTTGTTTGAAAACTAAAGAAAGAAATCATTTATTGTATATTATACTTATTATTTTGAAATAGTTATTTTTTTCGGAACTGCGTGCATTGAAAGGAAGCAATCATCATTGTATCTTATGATAATAATAATAATGTACTCGTTGAGTCGTTTTAATCTATAATCCTATTTATTTCGTTGGTAAAACATGACAGAAAAAAGTTTTCCCACAAAAGTTTTTCGGTTCTTTGCGGGGGCTATATTCTGAAGTTAACGTTATGTTTTTAACTTATTGCAGAGATGCACGATGGGAGGAATGTTTTTCCACTTTTGTGAGTGCGTCTATATATATAAATTAATTTATTTATTAAAAATATGCAGGCATTGCTGACCCTTGAATATTATTGAATTACATTTACAATTGTATACATCAATCTTTATTGAAGAATAATTTGAAGTGTTTTGCAGACAACAATATTTTAATAATGTTTGCAAATATAATAGAAAACATTTGCTTACCAGCTAATGTCAAAATTGCAGTTTGTCAAATTCAAAGAAGCCACAGTTGATGAAAACGATAAGTAAATTTCTGAAAATCCATATCCGGGTATTTTCGAAGTCGTTGATAGCGTTGTAAATTAAAAAAAGTCATAAGACAATTATTTTAAAGATTTAAGTGAAAAAATAAAAGCATCTTTCAAATTTAAAAATCAAGTAGCGTTTTTTTGTAATTTATTTTCAAAAGTTTTCATTTCGTCGTTTTCTTTGCATTTATCGTTATAATGATCGGCCGGGAGTGAGTGTTGAATGATTTAGATCGATGTAATATGATCGTAGCTAGAAAATAATAGTATAACAAAATGACGGAACTTAAAATAGGGAAATATCCACTATTTCAGTATTTATATTTTATATTTTAGTATTTTGAATTTAAGGCATTAATCAAACTGCAATTTTGATGTTAAAGGGTTGATAAATGTACAAAATTCATTTTCAAAATCTCCTTTCCTCATCTCTATTATTATATTCTGTATATCATTAATTTTCTATTTAATATTTCTTTGATAATTATAGGTGTGGGGGAGGGGGCTAGCCTTCTAATTAACGTTTTTGTGTACGCATATATATATGTATTAATTATGAATAGAATGAGTATTGAATATTTAGTAAACAAAGAAATAATTAACATATCGTAAATTACATATTAAGCAGATCATTTAAAATAAATATATATAAATAAGCAAATGTACTTGGAACCAAACAAATCAAAGTTTGTTATAATCAATAAACCTAGATTATAATTATATTCACTCCATAGATATCGAAATATTAATACTCTCTTCCCCTTTTTATGATTATAAGTGATTTAAAAAGTATTTTTTTTTTTAATTTATTAAAATATTGAACATTTTCTATTGAACATTCTCATCGGGTACTTCTCTTATCAACTGACAAAAATTAATTATTACGGTGTTGTTTAATTATTCCTTTACATCAATAATAGACTATATTGTTAAAATTTCTAGAGAAAAAAATAATCAAGTTTATTTTGAATTAATTTTTTCTTAATTTTAATTTTTGTATAATGTAATTTTTTCATGCTTTTTCTGAATTTATTTCTGAATGACTTGCATTAGAATAAATAAGTGTACAACAAGTATTATGAAATCATATAATCAGTAAAATTTCTTGTGAATATGTAACAAATTTTTAAGATCTAAAGGCTTACCTTCACAAGCTAATTGTATAAAGCTTTCAGAAAGGATTTCAGATTTTAAATTCTTCAGTATCATGCTGTACAGATAATTAAGATTTGCTTTCCACCTATCTGAGTCCCAAACATATGCACCATCTTCAGCAAGAGCAGCTCCGCTTGGATGATGCGTTTGAACAGACAACAAGAAGAACTTGTATTTTTCATCTGGACCATTGAAGTCAAGAATCGATAAAGGAAGTGATTCTGTAAATTTGCAAATAGCGAATCGGCTTTCGCTGGCTATCTGAAGACATACTGTATGCATCAATTTAAACACTGCAGTCATCACATTTTGCGAAGGATGATTTTCCAGGATATTTACTGAAAAACATATAATGTATAATGTACAATTAAATATTCTATGCACAATGCAACGTAAAAAAATTTATTGAGAATTAAAAAATTAAAATGGAAATAAAATGAACATAGGCATATATAGATTAAAATTAATGTTTCTACGTACATAAAAATGGCAAAAGTTGTTTTGTTTCAAAAAGTAAACGTGACTGAGAACATCCATGATGTACAATTAGTTCAATAATTTCCAGTACCATACAGTGATTCAAATACTTTGGCGAATTTTTATAAACTTTGGTGCAAATTTTTAACAATTCTGGCCAGTATTGTGGGGCAACTGTAATTCTTTGTGGAGTATTTTCAAGAATATACTTCCTGAGTATACCCAGATACATATCATAGTATTCCACAAAGGATCTTTCTGATAATATTTGGACCACAGCACACACCACATCTTTGCTTTTGAAGTAATCTCTTCCATATTTTGCTGTACTTGTAAACAAAGTTTGAATTCTGCTTTTATCAAGTTGATTGGCTCCACTTAATTTATTCAATCTTTCTCCTTCCTGTTTGTTGAAATAAAATGTTAAGTTATTTAAAATGTAAAAAATTTTACATATTTTATGGAAATTATTTATATATATGTATGTACTGACAAAAATCATTAATATTTATTTTAATCTTTAATAGTCTAGAATTAATGACGTACAATGAGATATGTATATATATTATATTATATATTTACTTTTTTAAATTTTAATATCGAAAGATCAATTTTTGAAAGACATTCAATTATATTTTATAAAGATACATACAATTAAAACCAATTGGTGAACGATATCAAATACATAATTCCACGTAATCCTATGGTTGTCTGGATCTTTTGAATTTTCTGTAATCTCTTTTAGAGCAGCATCAATATCATATAATTCCAATAGTTTTGTTACAGCTTTCTGTGAATACAGATTACCATTTCATTATATGACTCGACAACAAAAAATTAATAGACTTCAATAAGTATAGAATACAAAAGTAAAATTGTACCTTGTGATCTGTTACTTTTTTACTATCTACTAAGGCAAAAATCCCTTCGATTCTGGGAGTGTAAATAGACATTTCTTCACACGTATAATAAAAATTTAACCTTGAAGCAACATATTTCCATTTGATGAGACTTTACACTTAATATTTACTAATACAATCATTTACAATGTAAGTATTTAACAAATATAAAAATTGTTAAGTGTCCTTTTCAAGAACTTGTCACATCTTTTGTATATACGTATAAATTACACTTTCACAAATTGATCACTTTTACCGCTTTTACCCCGTGTCGTTGCCGCTTATCTTATCTTTTTACATAATGCTTGTGTATATGCATATAATGTATGTATCTCATGAGTCTCATGACACAAGCGCGTATGTATTGTATAGAAATTAAAGCTAGGTCGCCGCGAAGAGGCCGCAGGATAAGTTAAAGTTAGGTTAGAACATGCGCAATATCACGTTGCTTGAAAAAATATCAATAAAGGAAAAGAAGTATGTACATATAAGACATACTTTATCAAATCTTTCATTTTATGAACACGTTTCATAAAATTATGCATTTATTTTATTGCAATTATTGCAACATAATTATGAGTTGCGAAATAATCGTTATCTCTTTGAATGTAGAATTTAAATTTTCCATCAATTTTCGGAAATAATGAACTGCATTTTCATTGGTGCATATTTCTCATAAAATTTAAATCCCTCCTCGACGACAGCGACAATGTATCGCGCGCGCAAATCTTTCGGTTCATAACCTCATTATTATTGTTTTGTTTTTCAGTGCGCGCGGTAAACAACATATTTTTGTTATGGCTCCTAATACTGAGAAATCTCGAGAAAATTTACCATGGTAAAAATTAATACAATGATTTCGTATAATTTTTTAAAACTTTTTTGACAAATGAATGAATTTATTTGTAGGGTTGAAAAATACCGACCAAGTTCATTGGACGATCTTATTTCTCACGAAGAAATTATAAAAACGAGTAAGTGTAATGTGTTTTGAAGAAAATGACTGTCAAACAATATTTTTAATAACTTAATTTTGATTGTAGTAAATAAGTTCATTGATGAAGATCAGTTGCCGCATCTGTTATTGTATGGACCACCAGGAACTGGAAAAACAAGTACAATTCTAGCATGCGCAAAAAAATTATACACACCTTCCCAATTTACTTCAATGGTAGGTTTTCATATTCCGTTGAACTGATAGAATGTTTATATTTTTGTTTTATTTTACAGGTATTAGAACTGAATGCTTCTGATGACAGAGGAATTGGAATTGTTCGAGGACAGATTTTGAGTTTTGCAAGTACTCGTACAATTTTTCGGTCAGGATTCAAACTTATAATACTTGATGAAGCAGATGCCATGACTAATGACGCACAAAATGCACTCCGAAGAAGTAAGTTTTGCAACTTTAAGTTAAAATGAAAAATTATTACAAATAAAATTGACTCATTTGTGATAACAGTTATGCACTAACAGCAAATATGAAAAATTAATATATATGAATTTAATAGAACTATTTGTGAGAAAATAAAATTTGTCAAGACCTAATTACTGATGTAGATCATCCATTGACATCCATAACAAAGTTAATGACAATTTTGATGTTGAAATATCATATTTCACTAAAGTTCTATTAAAAGTTTTGTAATTCATATAAATTTAAAGATATACAATCAGTAAAAAATTGTTTATTGTAATTTAAGTTAAGATTCTCTGCATCATTCATCGTAAATAATTATTCATTTTTGAAACAACAAAATTCTGTAATTTTAAAACTTTTAGATTTCATATTAGGTTTAATATATTTCAGAATTATAATTGCTTTTGCACACTGAGATAAATGTGCAAATATACCATATAAATCAGCATTTATTATGGAATTTATGTCGTTAAATGATAATTTAATTCTTATAGACATCAATTCAAATTTCATAGCCTATAAAAAATGTAATTCTGCAAAGTGACAAAATTTCCCTCAATTTTTGGCAGAAATAACCGACGACCAATACATTTGTTTTTGATTTTCTATAAATTATGGTTTTTAATATATTACTATTTTAGCATATTTTAAAACTTAAATCAAATTTAAGCAAATATACATGTAGTTATTACTGAAAATTTTATATTATTTTACTTCAGTTATTGAAAAATATACAGACAATGTTCGTTTCTGTATAATTTGTAATTATTTGAGCAAAATTATTCCTGCGCTTCAGTCTCGATGTACAAAATTCAGATTTGGACCTCTTGCTCCTGAGCAGATTTTACCTCGTTTGGAACATGTTATCAAAGAAGAGAAGTACGAATTTTTTTCGATTACATATATACATTTTATAAAATTTTAAGAAATGTCAAAAACTAACATAGTTGATATTTTTCTAATAAAAACATTTAAATACTTTTAAATAATAGCAAATATGAAATTTAAAAAAAATCATTATTTATTTTTAGAGTCATTGTGGATGAAGGTGGAAAGCAAGCTTTAATGACCTTGAGTGGTGGTGACATGAGAAGAGTCATTAACGTTCTCCAAAGTACATGGCTTGCATTCGGCCTTGTTAATGAAAATAATGTTTATACATGTGTTGGACATCCTCTACCAGCTGATATTAGAAATATTGTTAATTGGCTTCTTAATGAAAGTTATGAAATGGCGTACAACAGTATCCTTACAAAACTACTTTATAATCATTTCATTTTACTCATAATTTAATTTGAAACTTGCCATAAATATATTATCATCAATCAAATTTCTTAACTTATTATTAGAAATTCAAGATTTAAAGACAAGAAAGGGATTGGCTCTTCAGGACATTCTCACAGAGCTTCAAGTCTTCGTCAATAAAAGTATTGAATTACTTATTATTCAATTAAATTAAAAGTGCTTTCAGATTCTAGTTATTTAAAATAATTAATAAATATAAGTCAAGCACATATTAACGAGAAATTAGTTCATTTTTTAAGTTTTCATCAAAGTTTGCTAATTATTTTTCATTTTTTGCAATAATACTGTCATTATCTTAAGGTGTTTGGATTTAAAAAGAAAATTCTATGAAATGCGTAAAATATTTACAATAATTTTCTTTATATTTTTTTGTATTTTAGGAATGATTCTTATTGTAATAATTACATTTTTCAGTTCAATTTCCTGAAGAAATTATAATTGACCTTATAATAAAAATGGCAGAAATAGAGAAGAGGGTCTTAAGTGGTACCAACGAAGCGGTTCAACTGAATTCCCTTGTTGCTGCCTTTCAAAAACCAAGAGAAATAGAATTAAAAGAATAACAGAAACGCTGGAATTTTATTAGAGTTATTTTAATTAATATGTGAGTAGATATAGGTATACTAAAAGAAAAAAATAAAGTTTTCAATATTTTGTATGAAATGTATTTTGTAAGAAAAAAAAATAACAGCCGTTAAGCAAAGTTTTAATTCTTTTCTCCACTTTCGTTGCAAATATTTTGTAAACTTTGCTAAAATTAATATAGGCACTTATCACATTAAAAAATGCTGACGTCATTAAGTTCTGAAAGTCTTAAATTCGTTTTCACTCTCGAAAATCGTTCAGTTTTTAAGCACTTTAGTCGATCACTGGATCAAAAGAAGATATTTTACATGAAACTGTATCATTTGACTAGTTTGTGCCTGAAGACAGAATCGTCCCATCCGCAAGTCACTAAATCACCATTGTGCCATGCCAGACCACGCACAAAATCTGAATGTCTATTATCTTCATAAACTACTTCGTAACCCTTTGAACTGTCAAATACTTTCACAATTGTCGAATCACAGCAACCAGCCAATAAGTGCGGTGATTTTGGATTGAACAAAAGTCTATGTACACTGCGTGGAAATTGGACAGATTGATATAAAACATTATAAGGATTGCGTATATCAATTACAGTAAGACTACCATCAGCTCCTCCAATGATCAATATATTTTTTTCTTCTGGTTTCCAAACCACTGATATTAATCCGCAATCATCTTTTTTATATAACCCTGTGAAAAAAGAAGAGAATGTTAACCTGATTTTTATGAAAATTAATCAATTTACCTACCATGTGCAGGTTTACTTTTCCTGACATCCCATAATAACGCTTCTCCATCTAGAGAAGTCGACCCAAATACAGAACAGCTTTCTGCCTGAACTTCGACACATGTTATTTCTTCTGTTTGAGCTTGATGATACGAATATGTTGGCATTATTTCGGCTATGTCCCATACTTTAATGCTAAAAAATTTAATGTTTAAAATATTTTTTTCATAAGAAATTTACTTGCAATCATTAATTTTTTAAATATTTTATGAATCATTTTACAATAAGATTTTATCTTACCAGCAATCCATTCCTCCACTTACAAGATGGGTGTTATTTGGAAAAACTGATATGGAATTAACACTGTCATCGTGTCGACAAGCATAACCCAAGCATTGCAATTCTTGAGTTTGTGTATCTGCCCTCGACACTAATTCAAGCACCTGGATAACACCACTGTCCTCACCAACAACAATTTTGTCACGTTTCCCTAGATAAGCAATATCACGGACACCAGTTTCAGTCCGCGAACCAACAAGCGTTTTTCGAGTTTCTAGCTTTGAGGGATCATTGTAATACCAGACCGTACCGTTCCAATAACGGTCTGTCATATTAGCTGCTCCAATAACAGCAGTTTCATCTAAAATAAAAGAAATATTTAACTAAAATTTGTTATAAATACATTTTGTATTAAAAAAAAGTGCACAATTCATTAAAATTGAAGTATTTATTATTGATTCGATGATTTCAAATACAAAATAGTTATACATAATTGTAATGAAAAAGTATATCGCATAATATTTCATTGATGCAACTTATATTGTATAGTGTCCAATAAGAATAATAAGTATATAAGAAACATATTTCATTTACGTTTTGGTCACGGTAATAGCACATCTCAGAATTGATTATTCGTGATTCTGGTTACAAAAAGTTAATGTCAGTAGTCTTTCTACAACTATAAAACCACAAAATTATAAAAAGACTACTAATAAATTTTAAAGACGGTTGTCAACATGACTGAAATGTAAATTCAAATTTTATTGACGACTAGATTGTCTATAACAAAACTAGCTTATTATTCATTAACATTTATAATTATGGGTAATTATAAAAAAATATCAAATAACAAGCTAATATTGTATTGCATTAAGACAATATATGTTTGTATATGTAGATTAAGACAACAACTTTATCAATTTAAAAATCTCAGACTGCGTTTATTTAAAAAATTCGTGATTTACCATCTTAGTCTAAAATCAAGAACAAGTAATTAAATACATTTTTCATTCAAATTCGGCAATGGCAATTGGATTTTGCACATATATGCAAAGTTGCCGGTGTATAACTAACCTATCACCTAACATCTACTTACCATTGTAGATGACAATAGATTCTAGCTGCTTGTCAACACACGGTGGTCGATTCGATGAACTATGATTTCTGTACGCTTCCGCGTTCAAATTCGGATCAATCTGTAAATCTGGAGATTCCATCTTTTCAGCAGATATTTTTGTCTTTTCGGATAATTCAAAGTAACTCGTGTATATATCACCCGGTCATGTCCCGCAGTTTCCTTGCGCTGCAGAGTCTGAAACCTTTGAATCACATCGGCTGGTGCTCAACCTATAGTAATGGGTATTTTGGCGGCGGGACAATTCTCCACCGGCCAATCAGAAAATGCGAAGCGGATGAAGGCTGGATCCAAGGCGATCTTTATTGATGCTTCGATTCATGTACATACATACACATATGTATTCATATACATATACATACATACGCGTGCGCGACACATTTGAATTTCGAGACCTATAATCGATATTTGGGGGTTTCGATAATCGAACATGTGCGCGAAAACCGCTGACAGCGGACGTGATGCAACAACTGCAGTCAGAATAAGCATTTAATTACGCGATTACGGAAGTACATGCATATTTAAAATACAGTAAAATGTAATCGCATTTATTAACATCAAAATTGTACTAAATATTGCCGAACGAATTTTCTATTTTCAAGAAATAACGTAATATGTGAAATAGTATACACAATACAGATATGTGCATATATGTATTATATGAAATATGTACATATATATATATATATATATATATAAGATCCTCGTGAATTATTAACAAAAAAAAAAAAAAGAAAAAATGAAATATTTCTTTATTGCGCTTTTATTAATTCCATTCAATTTGGAATTTTTTACTTTTTCGCATTATTACATTTCCCGCAGTTTTCTCGTACGAGAGCAATATATGTTAAAATTTGCACTGCACACGGCATTTTATGTTGGTATAAAATTTGCATTTGAGTCACTGTGCAACTTTATTTAATACTGATATGTATATACATATACGTGTAGTTTCAAAAATTTAATTACATAAGTAGAATTATAGAACCTGGCGATAGAAATGTATCGCGATTGGACTAGAAAATTTCTCTGTTTCAATTTCCATCGATTCCATCCAATTCCACTTTTGGAACTTTATTAATTCCTTTATATATATATTTATATATATATATCTGGTTAAAATGTTATAAATGTATTTTAAAACAAAATACACATAAAAAACAAATTTTTTAAAGAATAAAGTAGTATTACGTCTGAAGTGTTTAATATTATTGAAGGTAAAATTATGTAAATGGATTTTCCGAACGTCAGTTTTTTTTTTGTTTTTTGTTATAAATATTATGGATCTTATATATGCGTGTAGTATTATTATATAATATCGCATACAATAATAAAATAATATATGTACATAAATGTAAAGATTTTCAACTTCCGCTATACATATTATGTATTTTACAAATTATACATACCTACTAACAATTAACTATACAGTGAAATTACATGTATGTACATGATGTACATAATATTATTGAACAATCGAAATACATTTTGAAATGCACATGTGTATATTTCCTTGTGTTCCTTATTATATATACATATGTATACATACATATACATACAGATGTATATAGGTATGTATAATGTACATATATTGAACACTACTCTTCGATCGCGACTTCCTGTGAGAACAGTAGTCTCCATATAAATCTACATATATGTATATTATATATATACGTAACATACCGGCAACAAAAATAGAACGAAAGAAGCTTTATTCGTGGAAGCGATCTCGTGGTTCGAAAAAAAAACTTTTAAATCTAGTTCGATACGAAAGTTGATTGCCCAAGTCGCGCGTAACATTAGGAAGATTTATAATAGTGTTTTGTATTCGCTCGTCTGACCATCGTCGTATATTGGCACCATGACGTAATCGCGAGGGAGCTGATAATTTCCGCCGTGACGCATGCGTATTGCGATCCTCAAGTCTGAAAATCGGAATTAGTCCAACGGTAATCCCGGAAAAAGCGGCCACCATCCTTGGCATCTCCGTAAGCGCGTTTCGCGTACGAAGAGCAACCTCGAGTTACCCGTGCGCCTCGTAACCTGTCAGCGACCCGCGACGACGAGGACGCGCGCGCCACTTGAGAGGGTTTTCAGAACATGGCCAGACGGACGACTGCGTCAACCCGCGAAGGACCAGAAACACCTTCGGACAATACAAACAAGCAGGATATGGCGAAGCTCGATCAAATTCTCATCATCGAGCCCAAGAATGAGCTGCGATTTCGGGGTGAGTCTTCATTGTCTCGGACAAAGCTTATTGTGTCTTCGTTGACGATTGCCACCCGGGTCGTGGGACGATCCCGTAGTCGTTCGCCGCCTTATCGGCCATGACACGGTGAATCGCGCCTTTTCGGCTGCGTGAACGTCGCGACGTGTTCGTCGCACAGCCAAATTTCCCCGGGTTAATTTTCGCTGTCAAAGATCGCCAAGATGCCGATTTTCATGCTCATCTTCTTAATTTCGTCCGTTCTCCCACCCCGCCTAGCCACCTCCTACACCACTCTCTCCCCCTACCGTAATAGTCGTTTTTTTCAAAACCTTGAAATCTTTCGTGTAATCTCGCTTGCAGAAATCTTTGTTCATACCTGAGTCTAATTATACAGGTGATTGACGAGAGGTAGAACAATGATTTCTAGATTGTGGTCAAAGAAACATGTATGATATGATAATGGATGACCTTTGCCTTTTTGATATTACATTAATCTATGGTTACGATAGGCTGAACGTAAATTGTTGATATTAGTAATTTAAACCTTTACATAAATCCATGGTTACGAATGGTTGAGTGCACATTTGTTAATATTGATAATTTCAGCGTTTACAATAGAAAGCTCTCGTAATGTATAAAGAGAAACTTTTGTTTTCTGTAATGACCATACTTATCAATCAGTACGGAAGTGGTTCGTGCTTAACAAAGAATTGTAATAAATGTTTTCTGCTATTTCTGCCGTTTCATTTTTTGTATGCAGTTTTGCCGATTGAAGGGTCACTGATAATAAATGTCTTCTTAAGTTATTTTCTACTTATTTTCAGTTGCACACAATTTCAATGCTTGTTAAACATGTACTGACTTATCTTTTATAGTTGAGAATATAATTTCATGGTTCTCCAACTATATCATTAATTGGCTATGTGATATTCGTAACGAGATACCCAGATAGCAAAACATCAGGTATATCCGCTGTTTTTTTTTTCAATAACACGTCGGCAAATTAATAAAATCTGCATATTTTCGTTAATTTGCTGATGTATTGTTGGAAAAAAACGGACATACCTGCCATTTTGCTATCTGGGATATTTATATATATTAGAATTAATTGCCTATTATACAAATTTTCAAATTCTTTAAGAATTATTGAAATTAGAATCATATAAATCAATTGTTTCAAAATTTAGCAAATATTTTCTGTAATGTTTGCAAAGTTAATTAAAATATATGTGCACTATAAAATTTTAAGATAATTAGTCAAAAAATAAAGATAGAAATGCAAAATATAATTTCAGACATGGTGACAGATCCATAACAGGTACCTTAAGTCTACCGATACGGCCTTATTTGCTGCAAGGACTAAATTATTATTATTTTAGCTATAATTTTTTTCAAATTATAAGCAATAGTTGAAAGCATGGGCATATTACTTATTGTTATTAAAAAAAGGACTTCAGCATAAATGATGTATCAACGATTTCTGAATTTTTTTTTGTGAAATTTGAATATACCATTTATAATGTTGTTTCAGTCTGTCGCCATTTGATGTATGTATTTTATTTAACATGCTTTAAATAAGTTGTCAAATATTTAATTATTGAAGTTACTATATAATTTATTGTTTTTAATTTCGTAATAATCTTGAATTTAATAAATTTTAATTTTATTAAAAAATAAAAATAAATGAATTGAAATAAAAGTTGTTGAACTTATTATGAGATTAACGGCTTTGTTATTAATAGAACGAGGCTTGTAATTGCCATCTTAACCTGCCATTCCAGAATTTTTAGTTTCAGTCAAAATTTTGAAATTTGAATGAATTTCTGAATTAATTAAAAATTAAATTAATTGATCTTTAACATTTGTCATTAAAGATAATAGTAAATCATTTGTCTTCCTATATATGTTCATTCCTTTAATAATAATTTTTTAGGTTTATACTTATAATTCCTGCTTAGGTATAGGTTTGTTTTATTTCTTATGATAAATCTTTTGTATTCTTACTATATAAGTAAATTGACTGCAAATATAAGTAAGTTCACATTTAAGTTCATGTTCGTACTCAGCACTCAAATTAAGTGATAAATAAAGCATACTTGAAAATCATAATTATAAATTTTGATCGTAATCTCGCGAAATCATTGTTCAAGAAATTGTTAGTTATTAGTTATTTCTAATAAAGTCTCACGTTGTAAGTTAAAATGATTGTTATTTCATATTGCATGATTAAATAAATATATAACAATTAAAGCCAATGTTTCAATTAAATTTGAAAAGAACATATTCTTGTCTCAAGTATCAAATCTAATGTACCTAAAAATCATTTACTTTTTAAATATTCTGAACTCGATGCGTATACATATATATCTTTCTTTAACATGTATATGTCTACAAATATATTTGTTAAGGTTATCAATTCAATCGTAAATTTTTAATGAATCAATTATATAATGTCATCAATTATAATATTAAATTGACAGTTTTTAAATAGCTTGAGAACAATTTATATTTTATAGATAATATCAATAGTTTTTGTCTCTGTGTTAAACGATTGTAAGATAAAAACAAAAATGAACTTGTAGTTTATTAATAATACATTTGTAATATATTAGAACATCGGAACTTTTAAGATAGAGACATGAAATATGCAATTTAAACTTAAACTTAATTATTGCCTTCTGCTTTAAAGTTGTTAGATATGAACTGTAATTGTATATAAACCAATTCTATCGCTACAAATGGTTTAGAACCGTCAAACATGCTTTGCTAAATATGTCATAAAAATTGACAGAAACCCAACAACAATTACTTAGAACAGATATTAACATAAATTTAAAGCATTTATAATCATCCAACCTAATTTATTATGATATTCTTACTAGTTTACATTTGGAAATAAAAATAAAAGTTATACGTATAAACCCCACTTATTCTTCTATGAAATACCCTTAATTTTTATAATCACCGATTTTTTCAAACTGAATGATTTAATATTGGTGCGTCTAAAATTTATTTATTTATACCTTATACATTTTAATGCTGTTAGGTAACATATTCTGTTATGAGTTTATAAATACTGAGTGATTAATACTGTATTAGTTTTAGTAATATCAGTTTTTATACTCAACAAATTTTGAATGTTCTAAACATTATATTTTCTTCTGTTGTAGGTCCTTTCACTGGAGTTGCTCCAGTTGCATCGTATATGAAACTCACCAATCCATCAGAACAAAAAGTATACTTCAAAATTAAGACGACAGCTCCCAAGAGGTATTGTGTGAGACCGAACTGTGGTGTATTAAAACCACATCAGACCACAGACATTGCAGGTAAGCAGATTTTTTGTCAAATCATTCTATCATTGCAATTAATAATCAATAAGTTTAAAAATACAATGACCTTAAGCTATGACAGCTGTGACCTGGAAGAACCGAATTAATAATATTGGTTATGGACACCGTTACATAAAGTCTTAATATTTTATGTATATTATTGATTTTATTGCATTTAATCATTGCAATATAAATGTAATATGAGATTACATATTTTTCATGTAAATATGAAATTGTATAATTATCAAATTATAATTGAAAAATATAAAAGGTCAAACTATTTAAAAAATCTCTGTATTTATTTTAGCAGGTTTTGTATCTTTAAAAAAAAAAAAAAAAAAAATGTTTTTGTATGATACCAATAAAATATTGTTCGTAGCATTTGATATTGGATAGTACAATAAAATTTGATTATTATTATTTTATTTATAATTTTACTTCCATTATAATTTGTTTTCAATCATAGTTACCATTTGCATATTTTATTTTCAGTGTGTTTACAACTTTACGATTTTGATCCAAATGAGAAGAACAGGCACAAGTTCATGGTTCAGTCATTCATGGCTGATAATAATGACGATGATGAAGTACCAGACGTTGTAAGTTTTGTGTTTGAAAAAAATGTTGATAAAGTACAATAGTAAATACTACTCAATTTGTATAATGCTAATACAAGTAGTACTGGATTGAGGCATTAAAATGAATGTAGCATGTAAGGAAATTAGTAGAGCCAATGGGCAATATTCCAATGCATTTCTAAAATTATTTCACATGCATTGAAGCTCGTGACTGTCGAAGGACAAGTAATTTATCGCGACATTTTTGTTAATTTGTAATTCTATTCTCATGACTAATATTTCTTTTCAGTGGAAGGATCTTGATCCAAGTCGATTGATGGACACAAAGTTGAAATGCGTTTTCGAAAATCCTGTCACCAATACTACAGCAGCCAAGACCAAGACATTTACAACTACTACGACCAGTAAATCAGATACAAATTCCAATGATGGGAAAAATAAGGCTATCGGAGATACAGCCAAATCGTCACCGAAGGTATTTATTAGACATGATAAGAATTTGAAATCATTGATGAAAATATGAAGATATGAATTAGTTATAAGATTATGATTTTTATCAATGCAGTTAGTGGGAGAGACTGAAGAAAAGTTGATTATGGCAGCAGAAGAGGTTAATCAACTTAGGGTAGAAGAAAACCGCCTGAGGCTAGAAAATGTACAATTGAAGGTAATTTTTTAAAATTAATCAGTACTGCTAATAGGTCAATTATAAAATAATATTGATTTTGGCTATTAAAAAGTCTATTAAAGGAAAGATTTCAAAATTATAGTGCTTGAACACTCGGATATAAAACTCTAATTCGGCTCAAAAATAAATGGCACCCGTTTTTAAAATATGTTAATATTTCTGCTTTATAGTTTATTACTCCATAGTCTCTAGGGACGTAATTTTTCTGTAATTTGAATTAAATTATGAACATTTTAAAAGTGTTATACAGTACATATTTAAAGTGGGCAAATTTGAATATTAATTATTTGGTTGATTCAACAGGACGATATCATAAGATGGCGAAACATGGCAATGCATTCATCATCAGGCACATCTTCACAGAGCAGTAATCAGCTGCCACTACCAACAACTATTATACTCATCGCTGTTGCCATGGTTGTAGTCGGTTATCTGTTGGGAAAACTGATCTGAAGAGCCTTCGCCTTATCATACACCTCGGCGCACCCCTTCCCTCTTTTCTTAGCCTATCAATCTCTGACACTCAATGCCATCACTATCATCCACGAAGAAAGAAGCAAAGCAATTCGAATCTACCAGTTACCGGGTTATTCACAATAAATCTTGTTATAAACCTCCTCGGTAGTACGATTTACGTGACTAAATTAGGCTCATACGCTAGGTTGGTGTGTTGAATGACTGCGACGAGGACAGCAGAGCTGAAAAGTCCATTTTTTAACCGAACCACACACGTCGAGAGCCTCAAATCGTTCGCGCTCGTTTCATTTCGTATTCTTCACTAACAGATCAATGAAGAGATTTCGTAACTGCACTTTCTGATCCGCAATTTCTGAATCACTCGCCTGCGAGTACAGAATTGTAAATACCATATTGATTTTTTTGGAAAACAATATATGGTAGAGAGGCGCATAAGTCCGACGCACCCCCGTCCTATCCGTTCTTGAGTCTTTTCCTTACTCGTCATTTACTGATCTGTTCTCGGCTCTACGTGTCTCTTTTAAAATGATAATGAAATTACCGTATCGCGTTCGAGCCTAGAATCGAACCCAAATATTACGAATCGCCAACAATGCTTAAAAAGACGTAAATTGCTTCGCATGTAACATAATCGCGTCTCGTGATGAGCGTTTCTCAATTCCATTCCAGTCATTGTCACGATTGTAGTCGTTTTCCAATGAGTATGCATGCGAAATAAGATCGCGAGGCTGGATTCTTAGTGGTCGGATCGGGAAACGGACTTGAGATCCTGCTTTGTCACGTCAACCTCGAATAAATGCGTGAGTGGGTGACAGTGGTGTGTCGGGGTGAAGGATTGAAGGGGGAGAGTGAGAGAGTGAGAGAGGAAGAAAGAGCAAGGGGAGCGGTCAGTTTATAAACGTAGTAACGACGGTGATATCGACGACAAACGACGACGATATTTAATGCTCAATGGGTGAGAATCTGCCCCCGTTGAAATGCGAAGAACTGGATTCCATGAAGTTGACGCATTGAAAATTAACAACGCTTCAGTGTACTTTTTATTTATTTGTGTTTGTCTTATGGAAATTGAAACGAAGTAATAAACAAAGAGAGTGTCTCGAAGGACGAATTTAGCGAGCTTTGTACATGTACTACTATTATTATAATTATAATTATTAATACTTATTACGTAATTACAGTCTTTATCCGTTTAATTGACTTAGCATTGATTTTGTATATCTGTTCATTGAGACGTTTATTCACGATGTTCAGTAATAAAGAAAAAATTATGAAGCTGGTAGTAACGCCTACGAAAATCGTTTCAAAGTGGCGACGCATCGATTTTTTGTAGAATATTTATCCGTGTGACGGAAAAGTAAATAGACTTTGCTTTTCCCATTCCTTTAGTTTCGACTTCATTGTAAGGCAGGCAGCATGCGATAGCAGATACATTATATTATACGTATACGTACTTCGAGAAGCTTAGGGAGATATGAGACATTAGAATCGAAGCGTCGGCATGTACTCGCGTGATGAAAGAAAAATACAGGTAGTTTTCGATAACATGTGGCTTTCACATTCATTTTAAGTTGGTAACACAATGGTGTTCTCTTCGAATTCGCGAGCGAGAATGCCCATAGGCTCTTGCGAATTTGTCGACCTTCTTCTGCAATTGCGATAATTGAGGGTAGAGTGTATTCCTTGATGTAATTTCATTTCACGTGTAAATAGTGTAAGTAAGTGCATCACATCAATTTGATTGTTTATTCGGTAATAGTGTTCCCATACGACGGCGTATTGTTCGTACCACAAGGGTGTTGGATCTCCTTTCGTCGTGATGTTCTGGTGGACAGTGGATTTTTGCACGATACAGACCCCTGTTCAATGCTGATAGGAAGTAGTTGTAATTGGAAAAATATTGAAAGATACAAATGACATAGTGGTCAAAAAAATTCTGAAGTAAGTTTCGTCAATTATTTTTTTGTGCGATTTGATTTTTGTCAAGCATATCAAATATATTGTTGAAACTTTTATATTCGATTTCATTTTTCAATATTTGGGAGTTTTTATAATTTCAATTGTCCATCTTAAGGTTTCGTTAATT